>RJWM01002290.1:0-131610 GCA_004363535.1 Dasyprocta punctata | reverse complement strand
TTAACTTAATCTTCACAGCAACTGAAGGTAAGGTAAACACTGTTTGCACTGCTCTCATCTTATAGATAGAAAAGCGGAGGCGCGGGGAGCTCAAGGGCCTAAGGCTGCAGAGCTGACAAGGGGCAGGACCGAGCCCCGAACCCAGGCGGCCTGGCTCGGAGGGTGGGTGCCTGACCCACCAGGCACTTCTCTCTTTATATGGAATGGTCCTGTCTCTGCATTTCTTTCCTACTCTGTCATGGGCTTCTTTTAATTTCAACACAGAAGACTCATCCCTTCCTTGGATTCCCAATAGAGGTGGAAATAGGCAAACCAGCTCTCTTTTTGGGAGGGTATCAGAACTCGAACTCAGGACCTCACTCTTGCCAGGTAGGCGCTGCACCACTGAGTTAAGTCCCCGGTCCCCAAATGTCTCTTCACTGCACCAGGGGCCCCCTCTGTGCAGCCCCCACGCCTGCCTATCTCTGCCTTTCCACAACCCTGAGCCTTTCTCTCGGGGGGGCTCTGGCTGAGGCTGCGGGCCCCAGCCTGCGCACTGCTCTTATTTTGAAGGTAAGGACCCCGCCAGCAAAGCCAGCAATCTGTCTGCCGTGTGCCGAGTGGGCCACCTCGTTGCAAGCACGGGGAAAACATTTGGAGCACAGATTGCGCAGCACCTGAATTTGAAATGTTTATTTCTTGGCTGGCTTTTAATTTCTTCCAACTATCAAAGGGACTCTGGCTGAAGTTGACGCATTAATCACTTGTCTCATTTCATTTCTTCAGTCCCGGTTATTTTTAAACGGTAAGTAACATGAGTTACTGCCCTTTTCGATTGAGAAACCTGTTCACAATTCAGAGTGACATCTACCTCTTTGTTTGCGTTGTCTTTGGATGCTTTTCTTTGGCTTTTTGGGGTGATAATTAAAGGCTTACGTTTCTTTCATCGATGCGCACGCTCATTACGGATATAGTTCATGTACTCTGGGTCATTTAATTTAGGTACTGGTTATTTCTAGTAAATGGGAATAAGGTTGGTATTTCTCCATAAGCGGATTAAACCGAAAACCCTGACTTCGCCTGATTCCCACGCAACAGGCCGCCTTTCCGGTGTGAGGCCTCAGCTAGTCCCGCACTCGGGCCTTGCACGCACCTCCTCCGTGGCTGAATTCCACGGTCACAGCCTGTGCCCTGCGGTGCAAGGTGTGCAGGGTGGACGTGATCACAAGCTGGCACATGCATGTGTGTGTGTGTGTGTGTGCCAGTCTTTTGTTATTTCTTGTACACTGAGTGGGTAACAGCTGGGCGGTGTCAGGTCCCTTGAAGCACAGCAGGGGACAGGAACGCAGCCCGGCTGCTGGGTGTGCCCACTCCAGGAGGGTGGCAGGGGTGCAGGTGGTCGGTAATTTAAGAGGTGTTACGGGATGGACCGTCCTTTCTCCAAATTCGAGCTGACGTCCTAATCCCCCCAGGAGCTCTGAAGGTGAGTGTGTTTGGAGAGGGAGCCTTGAAGGAGGAAACTGTTCTGAAACACGGTGCTGCCCTGCGCTTTAGCCGCCCTCAAACTCACGGCCACCTTTCCGCTTCAGCCCCGCAGCGCTGGGATTTCAGGTGCTCACCACCCGGCCTGGCTAAAGAGGTAATGACCTTAAAATCCAGCCAGAGTGGCCGGTGTCCCGCTGAGACAAGGGGATCTGGACACGGTGACACGTGAAGGGAGGGCCACGTGGAGACACGGGGACGAGGTGGCCCTCCGTGTGGCCAGGGGAGAGGCCTCCCAGGAAACCGGCCCGCCCGACCCCTTGATCTCAGCCTTTGAGGCTCCCGAACCATGAGAAAATAAATTTCTGCTGCCCAAGCCAAGCTGCCTGTGGCTCTTTGTTACAGGAGTCCTAGAAACGAAGACAGCTACGAAGTGGGACGACAGAACGGGCCTCGAGTCGGAGACTCAGCGTGTGCTAAGCCAGTCAAGGTAAAGGCCTCGTTAATTTTATTATTCCTGTATTGTTACACACCCATGGGGTTCTTTTATTTTGAATTCTTGTGATAACTGAATAATGTTTCTGCCCTAAAAAAATTAAGTACTGGTGTCTGTTCCTGACCTGTGCAGGGCCACTTCCCGAGGAGCCCGTTGCTTTTTGTGAATATTGGAAACTCAAAACACTTTGATGCTGGACAAGCAGGTGCCCACCTGTCCTCCAAGCATGCTGGGAGTCTGACACATGAGGGTCATGAGTTTCAGCCCTGTTTGGGTAATTTAGCAATTTAGGAAGACTTTATCTTTAAAAAAGAAAAGACAAGGCAAGAAAAATGAAAAAGGACTGGGGATGTAGCTCAGAGCAAAGGCCCTGGGTTCAATTCCCTATATCACAAAAAAAAAAAAAAAAAAAAAAAAAAAAAAAAAAAAAAAAAAAAAATCGAATCCATGCTCCTAAGCCCGTCCCCCTCCCAGCCAACCCTGCCACACACTTGGACGCAGCTCTGTTATTTCCTTTCCTGCTCACGGAAGCTGCCCAGCATCTGAGCCCCGTAGGGAGTACTGGTAGCCCGGGAAAAGATCATGATTTAGAAGTCAAAATATAAGCCAGGCGTGGTGGCACATGCCTATAATCTCCGCACTTGGGAGGCTGAGGCAGGATGATCATTGTGAGTTAGAGAGCAGCCTGGGCTACAAAGTGAGCCCAAGGCCAGTCTGAACTGCATAGTGGGACCCTGTCTCAAAAAAAAAAAAAAAAAAAAAGACAAAAAAAAGAAATCGAAGTATGACTCTAACTGATTGTATATCATTTCCCCACCAACATAAAGCCAAGAAAATCTTAGGTGGAATCACTCTAAGTGGGGACCACCTGTATGCCGAAAGATGGGCTGCAGATGACCGGGGGCCGGGCCGCCATTCAGAGGTCCCTGGTGCAAGATGGGGCCCACTGTGCACTGAGCAGAGCAGGGGAGGGGGCCACCGTTCTCCCAGGTTGAGCACTGCGCTAGGAGCCTCACAAACAAACACGGCTTCCTCTGACTTTAAGCACGAATGCAGGCCTTTAGCTGGGTAGAGTGTCTGCTGTAATGCAGAGGGGCCATGTCTAATCAGCTGATCACCTTAAGAGCAAGGCTTTCCATGGCGACCAGGGAGCCAGGGAGCCAGCGGGTGAGGCTGTCGTGGGAGGGTCACAGTCAGGCCTGCAGGTGGCACATGGTTTCCCACGTAATTCACTGCACAGGGCTTGATGGCACAGCCCCAGTTACACGGCGCTGGTCACAGGTTGTGCAGGGGGACACGACGGGAGCAAATTATTGAAGTAAATGGATGTCATTTTAGAATGAGAACACTGAATCCTTCAAGATACCCAGTATTTTCTTTTCTTTTCCTTTTTTTTTTTTTTTTTAGCTAATCAGTGGATTTATCATTTCCACTTATAAATACACAATTCTAATCAAAATAACAAGAGGATTCTTGTCCTGGAAATCCTTGAACATTTTCCAAAATATTCATTTGGAAAAATGATGGAGCCCATGGCAGAGCCAACGTGGAGCGAGAAGAGCAGCTCGTGTGGGCGTTCTGCTCTCCTCGGATACAAGGCGGGGCTGGCACCATGGGCTGGACTTGCGGCGACACTCAGCACCCCCTGGTGACCTCCTGGAGAGGCCGGGAGCTTTGTGCCCCGCTGGCCGGGCTGCGGTGGTGCGCTGTGTCGGAAAGCTGTGTGTGAGACACAGCACCCTTCCTACCGCTGGATTCCGTGACAGTGCTCCTGCGACTTTATTTCAAGATGGAATGTAAGCCAGAGAAACTGTCTGTAAGGATATGTTCATTTCATCATTAATCTTTAAAAAAATATTTTGGGGGACTGGGGATTTAGCTCAGTGGCACAAGAGCCTGCTTGCCAAGTGTGAAGTCACAAGTTCGATCCCTGGTACCAAAAAAATAAATAAATAAAAATAAAAATAATTTATTTTAAAGATAATAAACCCCATCAAAACAAAACAGAATAAAGCCAATCAAAACAAAGCAGTGAAACTGGTGCAGAACTTTGAAGCAGGATAATAGGAAAACAACAATAGCTACCGTAGTACATCTTGTTATCTTCATGATAGTTGTCCATGCCACCAGACACAGCAAAATCAAATCAAAGAAAACAGAATAAAACCAATCAAAACAGAACATTGAATAAAGCAAAAAAAAAAAAAAAAAAAAAAAAAAAAAAAAAAAAAAAAAAAAAAAAAAAAAAAAAAAAAAAAAAAAAAAAAAAAAAAAAAAAAAAAGGTAAATTGGAACAAAACAAAACAAAACAGCGAGAACAATATTGGATTTCAAAAACAAGACAGAAGGAAATTCCCCATATTTGCTATACTGCATACTGTCATCCTCCCAAGAGATGCTCAGACTGCTGGCCCCAGGCCTGCAAAGTCAGTCAAACAATACAAGCATTCAGGTGCTTTTTGTATCTTAGTTGCTACGAACTCAGCCTATCCTCCGAACCAGCCGGTTGCTCACGGGGCTAGGGGTGGCAGTTGGGGGGGGGGGTGTTTCTTGATTCTTGGCCTGCGCGCTGGTCAGCTCATGGGAGGTGGTATCTGGTTTTTCTCTTCCTGGGCCCCACATGGCTTGTCTGCATTATTAGTCTTGATAGGAAAAAAAAAAAAAAGAAAAAAAGAAAGGAAAAAAAGAAACTGAATTTGCAAAGGACAAATAATGATCTTAAATGGGTTCTTCTTTCTTTTTATAAATACCCAAGATCCGGACCAATTACTGGCAGAGTAAAAACTTGAAAATGAGAATTTTGCTTAAAATTGAGCAGGAACAGTGGAGGCAGGGCCTGGTGATACTGAAGCTTCTGTCCACCGCTGGGAAACCCTATCAGATGTAGAGATCTAAACCAAGTTTCCTTTTCTCTCCTAGATCTGGGAAGTGCATGATGGTGATTATTAAGATGATTTTCCCAATTCTAAAAAGCCTCAATCCTGCTTGCCTTTGGCGCTTCCCTCGGGAGAAGAGAGAGGGAGAGAGAGAGAAAATTAAAATAAACCCCAGCCTCACTGGTGTTTGCCCTGGCAGAGGCGCCCCGGGAAGGCGGGTAGGGGAGGGTTTTATAACTCCGTGCCGTGATGTGCGTGTGTGGAGGAGCCCGGCAGGGAAGGAGCAACCTGGCGGCTTCCTGAGAGTCAGGGACCGTGCTGTCCCTCTGTCCTCTGTCCTGAGCCGCCAGTGCCCCGACCCCAGGTCCCGCTGTTCCTTCTCCTCCCGACTGTAGGCTGTCACTAGTGGTGACTCCACTGTGGGGCGCTCGCTGGACGAAGTGGGCAGCGGGTGTCTCCCTGCGCCACCTCCTCCCTGAGCTGCCCAGGGCGACAGCTCTGAGAGTTTTTATCAAAAGCACAGTGAATGCCTCTGCGGAGTGAGATCCAGGAAGGCAGGCTCACAGGAGCATGACGCTGTGTCCTCGCCCACCTTGTTCACCCGGGCTGCACCGTGGGGCTTCTGGCTCTGCCCCCAAAGCGGAATGACAAGGAGAGCAAAACATTCTGAATCCACTCTGGCTGTCAAGGCGGCTGCGACGACACAGCTTGAGACACCCAGGGAGGAAGACTTCCAGAACTGCTGCAGAACGCGGCGAGAAGTACAGGTGTATGTGTCCATAGACGTGTAGCTATACAAGACAGTTAAGATACTTGTACTCCTAATTCCTCAACAGTAAGAAAGCTTTGTGTTAATATTGTTTGGATTATTAAATGCAGATATCTTGGACTCGGAGTAGCTGATTTAAAGATAGCACTCTGCAATGTATTAACCATTGTTACCCTCTAATTATCATGTTTTGAAATTTTATTTTTTTTTCTTTAAAATTAAAAAAAAATAAGTGGCAAGAACAATGGGAGAAGTGCATTTGATGCAAGGAGGAATATTTAGAGGGAGATTCCTGGCAATGTGTCTTTTACTGTAATATATTTTGAACAATAATTTAAACATTCATCCTATGTTTCAATCATGCCGTCTATGTATCACGCACAGAATTATAAAAGTCTCTCTGTAGAAGACAGGAACAGACTTACCAAAAGAAATGGACTAGAGGACAGAAATCCTAACAGCAAACGCAGTAATTACAGGATCGCCGAAGACACAATAACAACTCTTTCCCAATGCCTCCCACCGTCCTGGCCCCGCGCCTGGCCCATGGCTACTGTGGTCCCCGCAGTAAGTGCCGGGCCTGCTCCCTGGTGGTTCCGGGGGCTCTGCCTGAAGGCCCGGCCACCCCCGTCCCCCGGTGACAGTGGGACCTTTAAATAAACACAGCCAAGGAGAAGAGAGAGAGGAATAAGAAGGCTGTGTTCTCGCTGCACACAACAAGGCTCCTTGTGGCTGCAGCCCCGGAGTTCCCTTCCAGCTGTCCCAAACATTTTCTCTTCCAAGAAAGCACTTTACAAATGATACCTTGGGCAACAGGAACAGTTCTGAGTCACCAGCCGCACAGCAAGCCCAAGGGTGGGAAAGTCCCGCCGTGCTGGGTCCAGGCAGGCGGCAGCGTGGAGGCCAGGACAGGCTGTGCCTGTGGCATCCAGGTGCGATCCCAGTGCGCCTCTCTCTGCTCGGCTCAGATGAGGGCTGGCGGGTGGTGGATGTGGGGTCCTGGCCAGCTGCGGGTTCTTGTGGGCATCAGAGCTCTGCCAGCTGAGCTGTCCATCCCTTATTCTCTTCTACTTTCTTATGCCTAATCTCTCTGTTTCCATTTTATTTCATTTTACTCATTTAAAAAATTTGTTTTTAATTTTTATTTTAAAGAGAATAAAACAAACCAAACCAAAACAGAACAAAGCAGATCAGAACAGAACAATGCAAGTAACACAGGATTTCAAAAGAAGACAACAGAAAATCGACAGTAGCTACCATCAGGTCTCTTGTTTTCTTTGGAAACCAACAATGGCTACCATCACGTCGCTCGTTTTCTTTGAAATAGTTGTCCATATCTTCACATACAATACAATCAATGCTTTTATTCTTCTGTTCTGATTGATTTTGTTTTGTTTTTTTCTTGCTGAATGTTTGCTATGCACCAAAGTGCCCTGGCTATGAAGGAGGCTGTATGAAGTACGAGTCGGCCCTCACATAGCTCAGGCTTGGGAACCTGGAGCCCGGCACGGGAGGCGGTAACCTTGATCAAGGGTAAAGCGTCTTTGTTTCCGGAATGCTCCTGTCGCAGATCCACAGCATGCTGGTGGACAAGTCGTTAAATATTTCTGAACTCGGTGTTCTCATCTCTAAAATAAGGGATCGTGAAGCTAGTCCACCTTTCCTACTCTGTGGAGGTTTCATGGAGAATCTGTGCCCCTGGTGAAGGAGAAAGCCTCTCAGGTCTCAGAGAACTCTTATGGAAGAGATGGAACTCAGGCTAAGTCTTCTAGAACGCTTAGGGAGTGCTGATGAAGAACAAAGCGCATGCAAATCCAAGACGGGGGTGGGTACGAGGAGGGAGTTGGGGGTTCTCAGGGGTGGGGAACTGAGAGAGTCATGCTGAGTGGTTTCTCGATTCCAAGCGCAATCTCAATATGATGGGAACATTGATGAACTAGAAAATAGGAAAGGGAGAACGTTGAGTGGGGGAGAGGCTGAGTCAAGTTTCAGTGGTGTGAATGGGAGGGGTGGGGACAGAACATCCCTTATAACTGTCCATGGTGAGGTCTAGGGTGTTTTGCCAGCTCTTGGAAGAAAGACCATGAATGACCTTTGACAACTGAGAGTTGTGTGGCTAGCACTTCATGCCCGACTGATAAGGCCGGAGGAGAGCTTGGGGAAAGAATGTGGGGAAACGAAGAGTAGGTGGGCTGAGATTTGGGGACCCCCCCACCACTGGAAAGAAGGAAACAAAGAGACAGAAGAACAACTGAAGACAGAAATGGAGCCAGGAGGGGACCTGGGAGGGTGCTCCTGGACCTGGCTCACCACCGGCCACTTCCACACCCCCTGAGTGTGTGGCTCAGTCTGTCTCAGACCTGTGGATGTCTGATAGGCCATTCAGGGAACTTCAGTGGAATTAGTTTTTCTAAGTGTCTTTGCTGTTTCATTTGTTTTAAAAGAGAAAATCTGGAGGAAATGGTGCAGGGGTGTGGAAACCTCATCTTCACAACCTTATTACCAGATTGAAGGTCAATTTAGTGTGATGACTATTTCATTCACGACACACTGATACCTAAGTTGAGATTGAAATACATAAAATGTAATCTTAGAGTCTGGGGAAAGGGAACATCACAGGCCAATTTGGGTATCTGACTAAAAAAGATCGCCTCTTCCCGGAACACACACAAAAACATACAAATTTGGGGCAGCCCTGCTGGGCTGTGTGCCCAAGTAAAGACCTATGATGGGCAATCCAAGCTCCCCAAGTTGCAGGCCTTTTTGGTCCCCTTTTCTTCACTCGTACAATGAACATGTTCCACTATGCGATGATGCTAAGCTAACCCAAACACAGCACTGAGAAGAAGCCAAAGAACGTGTTATGGTGAAACTCTGTAGCTAATACCTGTTGTGGTTATGATTGTCTGCTTATTAGATAAAACTTCCAAAATGAAATGGTTTTTCTCCGGACAAAGTCCTTTTCCCCCAAAGCACTCACTCCCGCACTGACACATTTCCTTTCTGTTCTCACCTTGGATTGATTTCTTCTAGATTCTAGGAAATGAAAAACACTAGCACTGCAATCCTTCCATCAAGAAATGGGCCCCCTCGTGACAGGTAGACAGCTTCCTTCAACACTTACGGTGTCAAGCATCAAGCAAGAAAAGGGCAAAGAAAGAAAATTGGAGCAAAAGGTGATGCTTCTGTTGGAAAGATTTTCGGAGAAGGTGAGTGTAACGTATTTCATGCATGACCATCTCATGTCTTGGAAGTGCATTAATTCAGAGTTGGTAGGAGTGGAATGCACTCTTATATTGATAGGAATGGAATACATTGCCTTCTACTGTTCTTAAAAATGGGGTTTATTAAACTAACAGTACAAACACGGAGACTGTCTGTTAAATGCTTGGATAAGACTATCATTTTATTTTTACTATAGTATTTTAAGACTATTGTTACCATTTGCTTAATTTAGACTGAGAGCTACCAAAGGATAGGGTATCTATCTCACTCAGTTTTGTGCCTAATACTAATTGGATAAATGATTCTATTTAAAGAGCAAACAACTTTTCCATTCATTCTTTAAACCATTTTAGCGAAATGGGTTTGCATTGAACTCATTAAGGTACAATTGCCAATGATTATCTGTTCATTAAGATGCCTACCTGGCAAACTCTTTGTTAATCTATGATTCTTATTGTTCTACAAAGTATTAAGATAACATGAAATGTACTGAATAATTCAGAAGCTTCCCTAACTTGGGATGACCATACCAATTAGATTAAATTACTCACGTTAACATTTGTATTTTTAGAACAGCTTTCATCATAAAGGAGTAAAAGTCCCAGAATTCACTTATCTTTGGTGCCTTAGGGGTTAACAAGGAGCTTCATTAGTGATTTTCAAAATTAAAATTCCTTTGAAATCAGTTTATGTACCACTTGAGTCCCATTATGTATTTTTTTTTTTTTTTTTTTTTTTTTGCCTTAGTGCCGAACAAGTTTCTGAATACAGAGTCAAACTGGGATTTGCTCTTAAACAATGTGAGGGGAAAAACCAGATGTTTTTTCATGATGGTATCTGGATTTAGCAGGAAAATGTACTTGGAGTTAAAATATTTTTTGTACACTCTAAAGACAAGGCACTCTGTTCTACTGAGGAAGGGAGCGTGTGGGACGAGACCCAACATCGGTCTGGCTTAGTTTGCTAGCCTACCTAGTTTGCTAGTCTACCTCTTCATGCCTCACTAACCACAGGGTCCTTTCTAACCAGATACTGGGTCACAGCTCCAGAGAGAGTGTGCTTCCCAGCGGCCACCCAAGCCCTCAGCAGTCCTCCCCGCTACTGCACGGGGCCTGGACGTCAGGGCCTGGACGTCAGTACTAAGGCAGACCCTGCTGTCCTCTGGGAGTCCCTCCCAGCCCTCCCCAGGACCCCATCTGCACTTGGCTTTAATTAGTGGTTCCTGAGCGTTTCCTTCAGGCTAGTTGCTGTGCTAAGTGCTGTGCTATTGTTATCGTAACAACCCAAAGAGGTGGGACATGGCATTAGCCCCATTTTACAGGTAGAAAAACAGGTTTTGAGTGATTAATTTCAGCCTAGTCTTGTTCCTGTCTGATTCCAAAACCTGGGTTCTCCCTCAGCATGCCGTTCTGCTTCCTCTGAACACCCTAGAGTAGCTTTGTTACTTAGATAGGCTTCAGTTTAATTCAAAGTATTTTTAAATTTTTCTGTGGTAGTTTTCTCTGATTTTAGGTTGGAGAGTAAGCCTTTTTGATGGTAGATAGCAAGTCTCATTCTTAATATTTCCCTTTGGTTGTTAACACAGTGTATTACACAATTGATGCTTGGTAAGGAGTAACATTATAATCATTGCTTAGATCCAGGAGATGGAGGGAGAAGGGAGGGCGGAGACTGAAGTGGGCGTAAAAAGAATCAAGGTGTGCTATGTACATGTACTAGCTCCCCGCAGTGGAAGTAATAATTAAGTACTACAAGCATATACTAATAAACATAAAAATGAGCTAAAACATTGCTTAGAACCAAATTGATTTCTCAAATCTTGAAAGTCAGAATTAGCCACAATTTTAATCTTTTTCCCCTTACAGAGTATTATCAAATAAATATTTGCATCCTCTCTGTGTGTTAATGCAACTGTATTCCAAGGTGATGGCATTTGTAGATGGGGTCTTTAAGAGGTATTTACAGTTAGATTAGGTCTTGAGGGTGGAATCCCTGGGCGATTTCTCTCCATCATGTGAGCTCATGGGCTGCCTGGAAGCCAAGATGGCTGCCTGGAAACCAAGAAGAACCAGGTTGATTAGCAATTTGATCTTGAATTTCTAGTGTCCAGAACTAAGAGAAAATAAATGTCCATTTTCTAAGTCATCTAGCCTATGACGTTTTGTTATGCAGCCTGAGCAGACCAACACATAGAGGTAGAGTCATATGGCATTCAGTCAATGACAGACCTTGTTTACAATGGTGGTCCCATAGCGGTATATTGCTTAGTGATGTCATAGCTGTCTTAGCTCATGTGAGTACACTCTGCGATGTTTGCACAATGACAAAATTCCCTAACAGCACATTTCTCAGCACTAATCCCCTTTGTTAGGCAACACGTGGCTGTATGTTAGAAATGAGAGGTCTTTAGGAAATTTATGGAGTGTTTGGGTAAAAGGGAAACACCAAGAGGGGCCCGTGGGCTTGCAGAAGCCCTCACTGTGTGCAGCCCCTAGAAAGAGAGCAATCATTGAACGCTGCGCACCCAGAACAATTACAAATTTAGTGTCCGTAGCCGGGTGTGGTGGTGCACGCCTTTAATCCCAGCACTCGGGAGGCTGAGGTAGGCAGAGTGTTGTGAGTTCGAGGCCAGCTTGGGCTACAACGCAAGTACAAGGCCGGCCTGAGCTACATAGTGCGACCCTGCCTCAAAAAAACCAGGGCTGGGAGTTTGGCTCAGTGCCTTAAGCGCCTGCTCTGGCAGGTGCGAGGTCGTGAGTTCAATCCCCGGTGCCGAAAAAAAAAAAAAAAAAAAAAAAAATTTAGTGTCCGACACAGACAAGCAGTTAGAATCTTTATTTCAGCTCAACTCATCAGAAAAGGCATCGTATTGTGTCTTCTGTAATTCTTTTCGGGTCACAATGATCAGAGCAAATAGCCCCTCAGAGTGACCTGCCCGCTGCTTGTGCCACCTCTGCTGGTTCTTCTCCAGTGCACTTTGCATCCAGCGTCATCCATCCGCGGGGGAGAGCCAACCACTCCCAGCCTAGGGTGTGGACATTTGATCAGAGCCTCTTGCTTGGAAGGTCAGAGTGTGGTGGGGGAGTTCGTGGTCGTAGCAGAATGAAAGCTGAATGAGCCTCTTAGCCTGGCTTTGGAAGGGGAAGACGAGCTGTGAAGTAATCTACAGGAATGGCTGTGGTGGTAAAAGTGAGAAGTGACACCAGCGACAGGGGGGACTTGGAACATTACAGTAATGGCAGAGGGAATGACTGAGCACTGGCTAAGGACTCCTGCCTTACCTTCCCTGTCTCGTTTGATTCTTTCAGTGTGCTACCAAGAACTCCTACTTTACAGATAAGGAAACGGAGGCAGGAAGAGCAAAAATTATGTGCCCAAGGTTTTAGGTAATAAATGGCAGGGCCAGGAATTGAGTCCACGCAGACCGATGGACAGAGTGTGTGCCCCAGGTCACTCTTCTCTACAGCTCTAGCATGGAGGTGATGTGAGACAGACAGCGCTTCCCTCTTCCCTGCTCGTGTTCCCCTGGACAGGTCCAAAGCAGAAAGGTTGCCAGTTACTGCTGCTTCAGTGTTTTCTAAGGATGCTGCTATTTAGGAGGCAGCAATTTCTGAGTTTCAACAAATACGCACTTGGTACCTCCTTGATTGTCAGATGCATTTGTACAGGAGGTAGACCAATAATTTTGAGTGCAAGGGTGTACAAGGAAAGGGAATATGGTGAAAATGACCAGGTGTTCTTGACATCAATTCTCGGAGGGTAGGCTGGATTGGGTTAGAGTATAATTGCGAAAGACCCTTCAGTCTCAGGAGTTTAATGGGAGATCTTTAATTTCTTAAGCTGCCTGAGCTAGATAGGTGGCAGGGTGCTCTGCAATCACTCAGGCTCTCAGAATGACCGAATTCCATCTGGCAAGTACTTAGAGAGTCACTCCTGTAGGGAAAGGCAGAGAGATAAATCTGGTGGCAATGCTGAAGTTTTCACCCGGAAGTAATTCATGTCACTTCTGTTGACACTGCATTGATTAAAGCAAGTCCAGTGGCCAACCCTCCTTCAAGGAGGTGGAAAAGGGCAATTGTATCCTCTGCCTTGGAGGGGAAGACCCAGGAAGAGTCCACAAACTACTTCCCCTAACGCTTCAGTGGCCAGACAGGATAAAGTGGAGTGTGGGTCACCAATGCAGTGTTGTGCACTGTGGAGAAATGAGAGAGACACACATGGAACCATGACACGCCTTCTGCTCAAGAATTGCTTATTCCAGCTGGGAAAGCCAGAGCTTGCCCAGAGAAAACACCATCACTTAGAAACACTATCATCACAATGCATTTTCTGCTCGTTGGATTATGCCAACCAAGAACAATCATGTGTTTAAACAGCACCACGGGAACCCAGCTCTTCTTGTGTTTCTGGCCAGGCTTAGGATGAGCAAACTACATGACCTTTCTGATCACCAAAAAAAAGTCTACAGGCAAGAATTTCTTTCTTTCTTTCTTTCTTTCTTTCTTTCTTTCTTTCTTTCTTCTTCTTTTTTCTTCTCTCCTAGACAGAGTCTCATTCTTGTAGTTCAGGCTGGTCTTGAACTCACTACATAGCTGAGGCTGGCCTCTAACTCATGGTGATCCTCCTGTCTCAGCCTCCCAAGTGCTGGGATTACAGGCATGCACTGCCCACCACACCTGGCTACATGCAAGAATTCTTATTCATAACCCACAGTTTATGAAGTTTTATCAAGTGCCAACATTAAAACCCAATTTATTTATTTCCCTTCAAGTATCATTGTGTGCACTTTTTTCTTTCTAGTTTGGATTAAGAGCCCTTGAGATTGATAAGAAAGCTTGTATTTTACAATTTGATTAATAAGTGCTCTTTCAGTTATGCTTCTTTAGAATTGGGAGCAAAGTTGCTTCAGACAGCTTTCGATGGTTCCTGAATGTGTACAAGGATCAAGTTCACAGACTCGAATTCCTTCCTTCTCCCTGCTTCCGGTCCTGTCCCTTTCTGGAGTCTTCTCTTCCCCTCTCATCTCCTCTTGTATCTTCTGTCCATGCCTTTTCTCTCTGCTCCTCCTCTTCCCACTCTTCCCCCCATCTCCCATTCTCCTCTGCTCCTCCTGCCCCCCATCCCTTCCTCCTCCATTCTTATCTTTCCAATCACTGTTCCCCAGGTTGACCCTCACTTCCTACCCGATCAACTTATTGCTCTCATTCCTGAGATCAAAGCCTAGCATCCTTGCCTCGGGGACACTTCCTTTGGACAGATCTGTGTCTCTGGGATGAGCTTCTAGAGTACCCAGCGCATTCTCTTTCAAGACCTTGTAGAAATGCGTTTCTGCCCCTGACTGTGGAACGTACCCCTGCCCCTGTAAAGCTGCAAGCTCTGCGAGAACAGGTGCCGGGACTCCCTTGTTCCAGCCTCTCAGCCGTGACAGACTCTCCGCTGGTACTGGGTACTGGTTTAGCAAGCGATGCTCTTACCTTCCCTGTCCTTGGCGGTGCAGGCAGAGTCAGGGGGTGCTGAATCCTTGTGCAAACAGGAACCCAAATACCCGCCCCATGCTGCTTTGCTTGCCTGACCAGGAGACCTTTCGAAATCATTGTCAGTGTCCTGCTTCAGAACTCTCAAGTCTAAGATTGGCAGTGATAAAGCAGCACCTAAAGGAGAAAGTGGGAAGAAGCCCATTTTCCCACCAGTGAGGTCAGGTCCCTTTCTCTCTGCCTGCCAGCAGGCCGGATAAGATGGACTGAAAATACCCTTTTCTTGGTAAAACAAACGCAGACTTCTTTTTAAAAACACCTTTTGGTACTTTATGAGTAGGACTGGTGTATGTAACCGCTCAAGACCAACATATGGCTTATTATGACATTTAGCTGATTAAAATAGTCTAGACATAAACTTGAGATTTCAGAAATGTTTAAATAAGAAATACATTCGAACGTACAGTAGACGCGCACTTAGTCCAGGGCCACCTGTATCCCTACAGGAATTACGGGGCAGGAAGTACTTTTGACTCAAGAAGTGTGTCTGAAAATTAAGGTTGTAAATTAACAACAGCTTGTCTATTAGATTATTTCAGTCATGAAGGACTCGGTATGTTTCCAAACGCTCGTGATTTTCAATCCGTTTCTGTGGCTCGGTTTAATAAAGAGCGATGCTGGGAATGAAGGCCTCTGAAAGCACATTTTTAGAAAATCCCAGAGAATAAATAGTAGCTGCTAGTTAGGCTGTGGTAAAACACACCTGTGGTGAATGGAAAAGGAAGCTCTCGGGCCAACAGCAGGGGGAGCGTGAGGCTTCGGGTGGGCCTGGTGCTCGAAGGCCAGGCCTCACCTCCTGCCGCAGGCCCGGAGCTGCAGTGGCTCCTCCTGGCTTTGTCTCCATGGTATGTAACCCACGAGTAATGCGGCCTAATGAGCACGCAGGGTGGCTGTGAGGATTAACCAGCTAGTGTTTGGGACTAAGTCTTCCGAAGAGCTGCACACTGTGATTAGTTGTTAGGGCAATTCTGAGGCTCAGTTTAGGTGGTGATCTTTGAGTAGCTTTTCTGTCAGGCACACAGGAAGTGGGAGAAGTCAGGGAATGAGGTGGGTGTGAGTCATGGGACTGGTGAGAGAGAGAGGGGGGAGAGAGAGACAGAGAGAGTGAACGCAGAGATGCTTCCAAGGTCTCTGGGAAGGTTGGGAAAGCCTGGCATGGCCTGGGACAGGACCGCAGTGGAACAGAGCGTGGTGTTTTTGCCTGTCTTGGGCAGCCAAACTAAGGAGCCGGCAGGAAAACGTGGAGCTCATGGTGACCTGAAGCCCAGTGACTCTCCGCTTTGCTAAGGCTTCGGTTCTACCTGTGAGTGTGGACTGTGTTAGCCTTTTTCTTTCTGAAGCATCCAGTGACTAGGACACTGGAGATGGGAGGGCAGGAGGACTTGTTTTTTTCTCCCAGTTATGTTGATTTATCTGTGTGTCTCTGAGTAGGGTCCTGGCTTTACCTCTTTGGTGTCCTTGTTTGAACAAGAAAGATTAACTGAACCCAGACCGATGTATCGGTTAGTTTGTGCTGCGTGACAAACCACCCTGATATTTTGTGGCTTAAAACCACAAATGTTTATTTTGTTCATTGTCCTGTGGGCTGACAGTTGGAAGTAGACTCCCCTGGGTGATTTTTCTGGGGTAGATTGGGCTCCTCTGACCTTAGCTGGGCTCACTCATGTGTCTGTGGTCAGCTGGCTGGGGAGTTGGGACCGGATATTTTATTCTGGCTGTGTCTGAGGATCTGATGGTGGGGTGACTGGAACCTTTGTTCATAAGCTTGCTTGTTCTCCAGCGGGCTGGTCCAGGCTGATTCATGCGGTCACCAAGGGTCCAAATGAGCAGAAGTTGCAACATCTTTTGGGGCTGAGGCTCTGAACTGGCACTATCAAGTCCTATACCAGCGCCATGGCAGGGGTAGGGGAATAGACCACGCTTCTTGATGGAAGCAGCTGCTGGGTGTTGTGGCCAACGTTTTCTTCAAAACATTGACTGCACCAAGAGCCCTTTCAGTTCCAATGGGCAGTGAACAGAAATTAAGACTAATAAGAGAACAGTTCTATGTTTTTGGGTTCAGCTTTGCGAATCTGAGGTTAAAAATCCTGGCTACTGTTTTGAATTCATTATGTGACTTTAAATAAGCTTTTCAACTTTTTTGGGTTGATTTTCGTCATTGGACTGAGCTTCTTTCTCTTATGCATTACAAAGAAAGCAATCAAGTGGTTAATAAAAATTTTATAGAATTTTTACATATGCTCCATTAATATCCACAAGGCCTAGGGATTAATGGGAATTTGACAGATAATCATGGAATACAGAAATGAATGCATGTATTAATACATACTTAGTTCTTATAAACTATTTTTGCAACACAGAATTTTCTTCATTGTAAAAAATTTAGAAAAGGAATATAAAGAGATGAAAATATAAATAATCTCTTACCCCATCCCCAGAGATGATCATGCAGAACTCTTAATGTTTTGGTTTAATTCTGTTAAAAAAATTTGTTTTTTGGTATATATGTGGATATGTCTGCTAAAAGCACTGATTATAGCATAATACTGCTTTTACTGGTTTGTTTATTCGTTTATTTTTTCAGTACTGGTGATTGAACCCAGGGAGCACTGAGCTACTTCTGCAGCCTTTTAATATTTTTTTTTTTCTTTTGAGACAGGGTCTAGCTAAGTTGCCCAGGCTCGGCTCAAGCTGGCTGTCCTCCTGCCTCAACCTCCCAAGTAGCTGGGATTATAGGTATGCACCGATGTACTTGGCATAATGCAGACTTTAAAGTCTGCTTTTCCACATTAATAAATGCCCATTTATGGCCTAGGTTTTGATGACCACACAGTATTCTAGTGTACAGTTGTGCCACAATTTACTGAACTCACCTCTGCTGTTGAGCATTTAAGTATTTTCTGGTTTTGGAAAAATATTTTAAAAAACATCGTGTGAGCATTTTAGTGTTAAGTTTTTTGAACACATACTTAACCATTTCCCTAGGCTACAGTTTCGAGGTGGCATTGCTGTGTCAAAGGGTAGGCATCTTTTTAAGACTTTTGATTCACTCTAATAAACCTCAGACTGAGTCCTACCACTTGCTCGCACATTACTTATTGATAAGAACGCCTATGTACTTTGGCCTATCACGTGCAACACAAATTTTTAAGTGGTGCTCAATCCCTCCTGTGATGCCCCCATATTGCATCGGAAGTTATAAAGCTCTCAAAATAAACACGCTGGAGAACTGGAAAGAATCTCGGAGGTCGTTAAATCGAAGCCCATGGGTAAAGCTCAAGTGCTAGCACCTTCTCACTGTGTTCCCTTTAAAGTATTGGGTTTAAAGAAATGCAGCAGATGTAGCATTAAGGTGCATCTGACAAATATCAGTCCCACTTCGAGCTGCTGAGCCCGACCAAGTTTCTGCTCTTTCCAGGACAAGGGAAGGAGACAGCAGATTTCCAAATGGCCCTGACTTCCAAAAGGGAGCACACGGACTCCTTTTGTAGCTTGGCTGTCCATGTCTCTCAGCGCACCATGCAAAAATAATTAGCACAATCTCTGCCCAGTACTAGAGTTTGGAAAGAAACTATAAACATGGAGCTGCCACATTCCCCTATCAGGAGGGGAAATGGTGAAAGGTGCATTAAAAAACATGTGGTGCAAGCGTAAAGAATATATAAATTACACAGGAATTTTTCTGCTGTTCTTTACAAATTTTAAAAGCTAGGACAGACTAGTACATTTTAATTTCCCTGAGGGTCCAGAGTTCTAATCTCTGTCTTTTGGATAGCATGCAGTCAAGCTCAGGGAAAGGATTCATGGAAACAAATAAACAAACAACAAACAAACATATAACCATCATTCAGTTCTGCTTTTTCCTGGATCCTACTGATTCTCCCCAGAGCAGGTACAGTGTATTTATTCCACGCCGACATCATATCTGTTCATGAGCCCATTAAGGTAGGGCAGTGGCTGTCTCCTTACCAAGTCTAAATAATAGGTCAGCAGCTGGTGACTGCTCATTGCCCCCAGCAATCAATTGCTGGGCCAGTTTCCTCAGCGTAACTGCTTCTTTCCTTATGGGAAGTTGCTTTTTCAAAGGTTCTCATTTAATATACTTTCCTGCTGGGTCCACCTCACTAGACTGGCCCAAGTAGCTCTGAACAGTGGCTAGTGTCCGTAGCTTTGGTTTGAGCTGAGCTTTTAGTGGCATACTTTTTGAAAAACACAATGTTCACCACATTCCCGGAGAGTGTTCACCTATGGGTCCCTTCAGCTCCATCATGAAGCTCACTGGGGTCTGGAGACTGAGTCACCCAGAAAAGCCACCTGCTTTGTTAAGCACCTGGTCATTTTTGTTCTATAATTTGTAAGGTGTTTTAAAATGGGAGACGATATGAAGCAATTCTGCAGGTTCCATGTTTTGTGTCACTCGTTGATGCTGTCTCCCTGTTTAGCAGGTTTGTGCTGCCATTGTTTTTCTTTGCTTACTTGAAGGTGATGAAAAGACCTTTTCTGCTTTCTGAACACATGTTCTAAGGTTTAATTTATCTTGGCTCTGTCCTTGCAATACTAATACAATCAACACAACACAAAATCAACAATTTCAGTGCTTGCAGTATCTTTAAAACTTAACATCATAAAGATCAGTGTTGTGAAAGGACTGTCACAACTGGCAGAAGATACCTTCCAGATTCTCGGTATAGATTTAGAAGACATTAAAAAAAATGGCAATGCTGTGGTTAAAATTTTTTCAAGGTAAGTGCAGTGCTGTAAATGTGTCTCCCTCCCAAATTTGAACATTGAAAACAATCTCCAACTTCATTTTTTGTGGTTATTTCGAAATGGAAACTCTGGGAGATCATTCAGGTTAATGAAGTCATGAGAGGGAAGCTCCCATGATGGCATTAATGGTTTTGTAAGAAGAGGAAGTGTTTAAAATTTTGAAGCTCTTTTGCTCTCTCACTGTCTAATACCTCCTGCCATGTTGTCATGTAGCAGAGGTTGGCTCCTTGATTTTGGACTCCTTGGCCTACAGGGCCATGAGCTGAATAAACTTCTATTATTTATAGATTCCCTAGACTGTGGGATTCTGTGACAGTAATATAAAATGGCCTAAGATTTTAAAGGCAACTTTACCTATAAAACATATCATGAAAAATACCTTTTATTTTTCTTTGCAGGGGACTTCAAGAATATATATGCATGCTATTTCACAACTTCCATTCAAGGCTTGGCTCAAATATTCCTTCCTGGGGGTGGTATCCTCTGGCCCTTCACCCTGCTTGCTTTCTCTCTTCTCTGACACCACTTTTCATGTAAGGCAGTGTTCCCTCTGTCCTATGTTTCACAATTTTTTTTTTCCTGAACATGTCTTAGATACTTTGAATAAATACTTGTTGAATGAAGGAATGGAATTGAAAAGAAAAACTACTCATCAGGGCAACTTACACAGAGGCGGGCTCTCCAGAACATAAAGAGTTGTGCACAGGGGATAAACACCAGCACAAAAGAAACAAGAAGAAGGCTCTAGAGAGCTTGTGTCTTGAAAAATCTCGTTCCTATCTTCTTGGTTGCTTTTGGATCAACTCAGTTTGCGTCAACATAAAGTCACATATTATCTGGCACTAGGTGTAGGATATAAAGACAAGTAAAATCCTATAACCATCCTCAGAGAACCCACAGTCTAGCAGAGTAGACAAGTGTGTGACAAATAATTTCAGGAAATCACAGGAAGCTCTACATAGATGTTCAGGGCTTAGAGGTACAACAGAGGAAAACATGCTAAGATGGGAAGAGAAAAGGTCTTGGAGTTCCACAGAGACATCTCTTTGGGTTATCTGTGGGTAACTCTGTTTTTCAGGCCTCAATGCAAGGATTAAGTGAGAAAATGTATGAGCACATTGACTGCTGTGGCGCTAATTGTAAGATACACTGGGAAATGGTAACTTTCTTTAAAAATGCCTTATTCTTGTCTAAGGGTGGTAGTAATTGTCAACCTTCTCAAGTAGCTTTTAGAAGTACTTGGATGCTAAAAATTTGCTAAGTACATTTTATAAATCTTTCCATTTTTATAAGTAAGTTTAATTCATAAAGCAATTCTATGTGTTTGCTTTTAGATTAGATATTCTAGAGGGAAAAGTAGAAAATAACCTAAATTACAAGTGCACTGGTAGAAAAATATTTTATTGGCTTATCTTCCCATCCATCCATCCATCCACCCTCCCACCCATCCATCCATATATACATTCACCCACCCACTCATCCATCCATCCAAAAACACACCCACTCATCCATTCATTCACCCACCCACCCATCTGTCCATCCACCCACCCATCCATCCATCCATCCATCTACCCACCCACCCACCCATCCATCCATCTACCCATCCATCCACCCACCCATCCACCCATCCATCCATCCACCCACCCATCCATCCACCCACCCACCCACCCACCCACCCAGCCATCCACCCAGCCATCCACCCACCCATCCATCCATCTATCCATCCATCCATCCATCCATCCATCCATGAAGTGCTCACACACATGAATGCATATGCACAAGCACACACATACACAAACAGACACTGCATATACAGTTTTTTTCTCTTCTTTACTGGAAAGTTTTCTCTTAAACTTTGAAAGTTTGAGAAAAAGATAGATTTTGAGCACTTCAGTGCTGTGTATGAGGCAGGGTTTTTTGACACTGTCTCTAATTAGGCTTGTTCTGATTTCCCACTCACTGGCTTTAAAAGTCTGAGCAAGTTGCTGCAACTGTCTGGGTCTCTAAGCCTTGGCTTCTCCATAAATCCAAATGTGGGCAAGAAACCAAATGTGGAGTGCAGTGCAGAAGACAGACTGAGCTGACATGGAGGTGAGGTCCCTAGGACAGAGCTTGACATGAAGAAGACATGTAACAAATGGTGTATACATGTGTCAAAACCCTTCAGTGACTCTGTATCTATATCTATGTTTATCACGTCCATTCATCCACCAATCCAACCATCCACCCATCCATGCATCAATTCATCTATCCCTGTGAGATTTGAATAAGGTTTAACCTTAGTCTCTTTATAAAATTATTTATCACCAAAATATCTTAAGGGCCAACATGAGCTTGGTGGCAGTACTTGCTTTTCTGATGGCCATCTAATTTATCTAGAACACGCTTATATTAACTTTAGCGTGAGGAGAGAAAACAAAATTTAGAAATGCTCACAGACCTCTAAAAATACATTCTATAGTTTATAAAAAGGCAGTAATTTGCACATGAGAACACTGAAGTAAATTGTTTTAAATGCCTCTTTTATTTCTAAGCGCTAGCTGTTTACCTTAGTGAATTAAGGAAAACAAAACAAAACAAAAAAAGGAAAAGTTAATAGGAAAAGAGCTATACAAATAATATTTGCTCATTATCGTATTTGTTAGTAAGTTTAGCTCCTGAGACACTCCTCTGAGTTGAGGATTATTATCTTTGTGTGTTAAAATGAGGAAGCTGAGGTTTATGTTGATTGAATGACTTGCCTTAGGCTAAGAAAAAAGAACATGTATTTTAACACAGGTGTGTGGCTGACTGAGCTTTCTACAGTTCCACTATTGCATCTGAGAAAGAAAAGCACATCACGGTCATTCAGTGGTGTGGTCAATGAACAACCTTTATCGAGTGTCTGCCGTGTGCAAGTCCTTGAGGGATTCCAGGGACACTTCGTGCTCCGTCCCCTAACTCCGGGGTGGGATGTGAATGAAGGCCCTCCACGTTCGGTAATATTGTGTCTCTCCACCACACACACACACACACGAGTATTTTGCTTTTATGAAATAAACAGAAGAGATTGATGTATCATAAAGGAAGAAAGATGAAGAATGTGGGAAAGAGAAGACCACACGCTTTCCCCAGTTCTACCAGCTCTTATTCACAAAAGTTCTACTGCTTGTTCACAATGCCACGCTGTCATGAGGCCCCTCTCTGTCCTGGTATCTGTCCCTGCCTATGGGCACAGCACTTCACTGTGCTGGGGACACCGTCCACCTCCTCCAATCCTAGCCTATCTTCTTTGTTTCCTGACACCTGGTCACAGAGCTGCTCCAGAGAAGACAGCTGGCCTGGCCACAGTATCTCAACTCTTCTTCCGGCCACAGGGATGGGTCCAGGAAGTGGACACAGGGTCCAAACCCAACGAGAGTCATTTTCTGGGATTTTCCAGCTGGAATCTGTTGCCTTTCATGACAAAGCAGGAAGACGTGAGTCACGAGGTACTGGTGGCCAAGGCTCCTGTCTCCCGAGAAAGCCAGTCTGGGGGATCATAGCCGACCAGCACAGACTGGAGGAGGGAAGAGTCCGGCCAGGCTAAGGCCTCAGAGCTGCTCCGTCTCTGTCTTTCTGAAGCTCCAGCTGGGGATACTCAGCATCCTTCTGCAAACCCCCTTGCATCCAGATGGATTTGGAGGACAGTGAGGAATGAGTGGAAACTGGGTGTGACAGAGATAGGGTGCCCCTGTGAGTGCTGGAGTCGTTCCAAGCGCAGCAGCAGGGCTCTCCGGAGGGAGGAGGGCGGGCCCCACCCAGGGGCCTCTCCCGATGTCCCGAGTGTCACTGACATGATGGGAACTCCGGCAGACAAAATCAAGCATTACGGTGGCAGAGTCACTGTGTCTTTTACCTCCAAGTCTTGGGTTTCGGTTTTCTCCATATCGACCTCTCTCTTGTAAGAATTTGCCAGTTTACACATTTAGTTCTTCCCATGTTCCAAGCACCAATCCAAGTTCTTTCTATTTTGTTTTATTTCTTCAGTCCTGGGGATCAAATTCAGGACCTTTGCACTGAGTCACATTCCCAACACTTTGGTTATTATTATTTTTTAAATTTTGAGACAAGGTCTCACTAAGTCACTCAGTTGCCCAGCCTTCTGCCTCAGCCTCCCAGAGTGCTAGGATCACAAGTGTGTAGCTTACACCATGCCTGGCAGCGTCGAGGGAACCCAGTGTTATATTCAGCCCTGTTTTATTGATGAGGAAACTGAGATGCAGTGAGATTAGGTGCATTGTCCAAGGTGGAGTCAAGTTTACAACCCCATGCAAACCTGGCCCATTTTGCAAACCTGACATTTACAGCCCTTTCTGCTCTTTGTCGTGCGGGGGTACTTATCACTGACACTTGTGGCATGTGCCTGCTGCCGCCCCATCTTGTTGTTTATCTTTTAATTTATTCCATATCCAGGGAGCCAGCGTCTACATCTTCCTTCTTTCGTGGTCCCTGCCACCAATGCCCATGCCCAGCACAGAAGCAGTAGATGCTGGTGTCACCAGATTCTGTGCTCTTAAAAATTCCACAGCCCTAGATGCAAATCTGATGGCATTTTACCCAGATTTTAGGAAAGCAGAGATGATGAAGAGGTTGGTTTTCTCCTCCTTTCGGGTTTATGTTTGATACTTCAACAGCGAACTCCAGGGACTTTTCACTAGAACATCTTTCTTGCCTTGCCCACCAACTCTGTTTTTGTCACCTGCTTCCCTGCGAAGAATGTCCAATTTAAAAAGTAGGATTGTTTTATAGGCAGCCTTCGGGATCCAATTAGCCAGGGCCTGCCTGTGCTGGGACATACCACGGATAATTTCACCATATGACCTTCTGTTTATTTGCACTTCGGGATCAGAAAATAAGCAGTTAAAAGATGTTTGCCCTTGAAAACATGTTTGCAAATTAACCACTGGTTTAGATGTTATCTGCCACGTTTGGGCCCCAAACACATTTTATACCTGAGTTAAGTCTCCGAAAACAGAGATTTGGTAATTGAAGCGCAGATCTGATGGTATCTCAGATAATATGCACAGTGGCCTAGCTACTGGAGTGCAGAAAACTTGCAGGGCACAGAGAAAGCAGGGTGAGCCAGAATGGTGGAGAATTTTAAGAAACACTCCTTTTGGGGTATCTCATGTACATGCACCGCCTTGTGCAAAATGACTCTGTGGAGTAGTTTCCATTTTTTATCCTCCTTTGGGCCTGGGTTTCTCTGAAAATCTTAATCTGAAAATTATACCATTCCAAATAAGATTCAGAAATCCAGTCACCAAAACAGCAACACAGAGCTGTGATTGATGAGGGAACTCAAGGGCTGGTATTTCAGTTGCAAAATTTAATTCTAGGACTTTATTTTTTTATAACTTGTATTTTTACTTCTTTTTCTCCTAGTTTTTTTTTTTTCTGTTTTGTTTTGTTTTTTTATCCTCCCGAAACTAAATTATATCTTAGGTTTTTGAAATAGCTTCAAAGCTCAAGTCTGCCTTTTTAAAAATAACTCCCAGCTTCTTTGAAGGTGTGGTGTTTGAGTTTATTTCGGACTTTGAGGCAGGACACACCTCTGAACCACCATGAGGGAGAAGATGTCTCGTTGACCTTATAATTCTCTCTTTTGTCTTTCTGTAGAGGTCCACTAGGACTTCAGACTCCATTCCTGAGCCTTGCTGGGGACAGTGTATGTTACTTTAACACCGAATGACACACTGACTGCCACCAGAGTGTGGCATCTCCAGATTGTGGTATTTTCATCAGGCTTGGTATTTTTCGCTCCCTCTGTGGAGGGCTCTGAGACAGGCACTTGTCTCTTTCTCTGGGGCTGTTTAACAGGTTGGTCATCTCCTGCCTGGCTCCGTGCCCCTCAGTGCGCCTCTCTCTTTGGCTTCCCTGGCGCCCACTGGAATGCATTCTGTGAACCAAGCCACCACCTCAGGCCTGGCTTCCGGCCAGGGAGGCTGAGGCAGTCCATGGCAGACATCAGGTTTCTTGGCAACGACTTCACACACAGGGAAGGCTGGTAACCACCAGCCTCGAAATGAGACCATTCGCACAAACAAACAAATAAAAAATGCCAAGCACAAACACAAAATGAAAGAAACCACACTCCCTCAGAAAGACACAAGCGAAAACTCAAGTGGTGCTGTTGTCTGGGGTTTTCCCCAGCGTTCGACTGGTGTCCCCAAGAGCTGGTGGGTGGTTCGGAGATTCCTGTGGTCTGAACGCATGCCCTCCTCCTCATCTCTATGATGAGCCTGGAAAAAGGCAGTCATGGTCCAGGCCTCTCATTTATTTCCTGATAAAATAAGCTCTACTCTCCCCAGCTAAACTTACTGTCCCAGCTTCCAGAGAACTCATTCTTTGTTCCCATTTACCAACGCTCCTGCAAACTGGGTCATTCTGCTGGTGGCCCCCGGAGTGGCGTCTCCCAGCTCCCCCCCCACCCCGCCAACAGAACAATGTCTCCTTCTCCGCCTTTCCCAGACGACGCCAAAGGTTCTCGACGTGCACGGTGGTCACAGGCAAATTATAGAATATCGTTAAGTGGAAGGAATTAGTTGTCATTGAGAGCTGGCCCCAAAACCTTGTCTGACTTGGGAAATGACAGATCCTGATATGGTTCTCAGAGTCCTCTTTGTCCCCCTCCCTACTCGTTTTCATTTTCTCCTGCTCAGTGCTGCTTACTTTTTCACACTGGGCATAGTCCCCAGGTCGCAGAGGGTGGAGATGGAAACTCCCCTGGGCAGTGAGACTGCAGATCTCGTGTCTGTCCTTCGCTCTGTCCATCTGACCAGGTGTGGGAATCTTCAGTACCACCACCGGGTAAGATGTGCACAAAACCCCAGTGGGTTACTGGTGCGTAGTAAGAGCTTGACCATGCCAGTGTCTGCTGTGCTTCCCTTATGGCAAAAGCACTTTTCTGTCTTGGTATGGGTGACAGAGGAAAATGCTATCTATAATCTCTTGTGACCTCCGAGGGAGGGGGAATCTTGGTTCTGGAGGGCTCTATGCTGAGCGTCAGTGTAATTCAGTACATGTGGTTGGAAGGATGGGGGCACAGTCATATTGCTCTTTCATGTTGGGGGAAAGATAACTAGTGCTGGGCTGGTGGGATCAGGAAACACACATGAAGCATGGTCTAGCCACCAAGACTTGGGAGCAGAAGCCAGCTGAACATCCGAAGTCACCAGTGTGGGTGTGTGCGAGGGAAACCCCATCAACCTCTCAATTCCCTCTCTGCCTCCCTCTGCCTTTCTGATTCTTCCCTAATATTCTCGGTGTGAGTGCATTATTTGGCAAGATGTGAAGTCACAGCTGAGGTTCTGGTCATGAAACAGTGCGTTCTCCATCTTTCTAAGGAGACCATAAACAAGGTGTCCAGGGTGTGCAAACTTAGGTATGGTGGATGACTGTACTTGTGCTTCTCAACTGGAGGATGACAACCTTGAAGACAGAGAGGCTGGAAAGGAGGAATGCGGCAAGGGTGTAAGTTTTTAGAACTGTTTTCAGATGGAAATTATCTCTTGGGAAGATGGTCAAGTCAACAGCAATGGTGTACTTTGTGTTACAACATGGTCAGTCATGGGATGATGCAGGAGCATGAAAAGAAAGCAATACTTCACCGAAGAAGGTGAGTACTAAGCCAGGTGGGAGGATGCGACCTTGAACCTAAATGGTGGCACCATTCACCATTGCTGAGAGAGCTACCATGCCACCCCACCCTGCTCCTTGAGGGCTGAGTGAGGAAGGGACTTTAATGGGATCTACCTATCACTCTGGACAATCCCAGATAATCCCGGAGCAGGACCAAGGTGCCAAGGCACCTAGCAGCAAGAACACGGGAAGCCCAAAGGAGGATGGAAATGAAAGATGACTGTGGTAGCTTGCAACTCTGTCTCAACTATTGCTAACTAATCTCAGTCCTTGACTCACTGACTGAACCACAGACCTCGGTGTGCTGGCTTTGGTTTGAGTCCAGGGTGCAATAGGAGTGAGGCCAACGTTGAGAAACCTGAGGGCAAAATCCCACCTCTTTTTCCCACTAACTGTGTAATCTTGGATTTGTCCCTTAAACGCTGAGCCCAGTGAAGTTTCCTTGACATACTTCATGGGCAAGTGTCTGGGTTTCTGGAATGAGCATAATTTAAATCCCAATCGTATCGCAGGCTTTAATTCTGTTGGCATGAAAGAGACTATGTGAAAAACTAATGACTATTGTAACTTTGTTATACAAATAATCAATAAATATTTTTCAGAGCTCATTAAAGCTGGAAATCCACAGTTCTTTTCCCCATAAAGAAAGATTTATTTGTCAATGCTCTGAAATTTTCACCAAGCTTGTAGGAAAGAGTATGCAACTTACCATATGCTGCCACTCGGGATAAGGCACACACTGTCTAAGGGGAGTCACTCCCGTGCTCTGTAGTACAAGTCTTTTCTTCTCCATTTAGACAGCTCCGAGCTTCAGAGCAGCCTTAGGGCTGGCTGACTGAAAGCATTTTTGTTCTCCATAGAGACATCTTCAATGAGATTGTTGGGAGCTGGGGCTTCAACCTGATTGGGTATTAACCCCATGCATCTAATTTAGTGTTTGATGGCTCATTTCTTTGGGTCTGAAACCTTGGGTGTATGACAGAATCAAAGGTATGACTTTCAGAGTCAGAACCGATGCTCTCAGGAAAATACCCGCAGGAGAGGTTCGGTCCCCCTCCCTGGGGGATGGGGTGGTAGGAAGATTGTGCCTATCTCAGGGCAAATTTGCAAATCTTGTTTCACCCGAGTAGTGGGGACATTTTCAGTTTGGGTCAGCTGGTGTGGAGCTAAACTAGCTATTTGTTAGTTGGATGGATTAGTGAATGGTCAGCTTGTAACGCCCAGCTGAACTGAATCAGTGTGGTGCCGGGTGTGGAAGGCCCACCTGAGGACTGTTGCCAACAATATAAAAAGAGAGCTGGAGAGGACGATGGTGTGCTGTTGGTTCTCCGGGAGAAGCTTGTCACACTGGCTTTCCCGATATGAACTTGGCCGTTCTTATCAGTGGAGCTCGGGTCCTCGCTGTTGCTGAGGATGTCTGCCATTCTCTTTGGGGGAGCTCTGGTCCTTTGAGCATCACTTCCTGGCTCCAGTGAAGATCCCTCAGTCTGCTGGCATAGATTCTTCACCCTGCTGGTACAGACTTTCTAACTTCCACCACTGGCCTTTGGGCCTTCCCAGTGCTAATGCTTGATACAGACTTGCATGAGACATTGTCGTAAACTCTAGGCCCCTATCTGGTCTCATGGAGGACATTGCCATGGGCTCTAGGTCTTCAATTGGACTCGTGCAGGAGATTGCCATGGGATCCAGGCCCGCAGCTGGATTCTTTGGGTCTCTAGTGCATGGACGAATCTATTATACTCTTCCACATTTGACTTTTTGGGTGAATATTATAAAATATCTTATAAATTATGTGTCCTGTATTAAATCTATTCTTTTGTATATCCTAACTACAAGACTTCTCTACTACTAATCTTGTGCAGTCCCTGCCTCACTCCGTATCTCCCCATAAGCCAACTCTTGGCTGCATTCTCCATGTCCAGAATATGTAACCATAGTACTCAAGGACCTGTACGCATGTCCCTAATCTACATTCTCTCCTTTCTGCACCTCTCAGATTGGCTTCACATCACATCATCCTTATCATGCCACGTACCTTTTACCCCCCTTGGAGGAAGCCAATTCTGTTTTTACCTCCATGCTTGTCATAGATTGGATCTTAGATGTCCTCCAAAATACTCATGTGCTGATGAAGCTCTGGGAGGTGGTGGAGACTTCAGGAGGCAGGGCCTCACTGGAGGAAGTAAATCCTTGGGAGTGCACCCTTGAAGGGGATACCAGGGCCCCATCCCTTTTTCTTTTTTCCTGCTTCCTGGCTGCCATGAGGTAAGCAGCTTTGCTCTGCCATGTGCTTCCTGCCATGATGCCCAGCCACAGGCCCAGACTATTAGGGTCAAGTGACCATGGACTGATACCTCTGAAATCATGAGCCAAAATGCATCTTTCCTTCTTTTAACTCAATTATCTCATAGGTTCGGCCATGTTTTCAGAAAGCTGACGAACAACACCTTTGTGTACTCTGTGCTCACTGCTGGGAACACCCCATCTTCTACTCTCACACTGAATTCTCATCTCTCAGGGCCCAGCTACAACACTCCCTCCTCTGGAGCCCTTTCTGTACCTACGGTGAGGATCCATTACTCTCTTCCATAGCCCTTCTTTTACATAATGCAATCCAGAAGTGAAGTCATCCCCTCCCCACCAGAGCTTAGCTCATTGATTTCTTGAGATCAGGGATGTGAGACCCAAGGAAGCCCATCCAACATCTTCCATTCAGGGGAATATAAGGTGATTTCATCTTTGTTTATGCTTGGTGATAACATGTATCTATGTCTATATGTGCCACCCAAGTCAAGACATACAGAGCACTGCTGGGACCCAATCAGTCTCCCGCAGACTCCTTCTAGTAATTAAAATGAAATCCCCTACCCTGAACATCCACCATTCTTATTTATATCACAACAGATTAATTTTATCTACATGCTCTTCTGTTTGTGACTTTTTTACTCATCATTTTGCCTGTGAGATTTATCCATGTAGCTCCATTTGTTCATGGGATTTGTTCCTTTTTATTCCTGATTAATATTCCACTGATATCAATTAGGGTTCTCTAGAGGAGTAAAATTGATTTTATATATATATAATATACACACACACATACATACACTATGTATATGTATAAAATTGTAAAAGGGGATTAATCAGATTAGCTTAAAGGATCAGAATCTTATAGGGTCAAGATGGTCCACAATGACTGACTGTATTGGAGATTCAGAGACTCCACTAACCAACCACTCTGGCCAAGAAGCTAGAAGACTCAGAACAAGAAGGACCAAGGATACAGCCTCAGTCCATGGATAAAGGTCTGGAAGGTCTTTGGAGGGCTGCTGTTGAAAGGCTGGAGTCCGAGGTCCATAGGGGAGGACAGCAGCAAAAGGGGGCACCTGTTCAAGCAGAATCGAGCTTGCAGGCACAGGCTGACTTCTTTCTTCTTCCTCTTTCTATTCCACCTGGGCTATAAGCTGATTGGATGGTATCACCCCCCATCAGGGTCGCTCTTCCTCTCTGTTGGCTGACCTACATGCCAATCATCTCGGGCAGCACCCCATGGACACACCTAGAAGTGTGCTTTGCTAATCTGCTAGGTACTTCTCAATTCAAGCAAGTTGACAGGCATGATGAACTGTCACACAGGTGCATAACTCTGAAACAATTTATTTTCCCTTGTTAATTTTATGGGTACTTGGACTATTTCTGTTGTGGTGTCATGGACCATGTTGCACATGCACATGTGTTGTTTGACATTACAAAACATCATCTGAAGTGGCTGCACCAATTCACACTCCCATCACAGCGTAAGAGAATTCTAGCTGCTGCTGACTCTTGCTGACCTTTGCTGTGGGCAGGATTTTACACTTCAGCCATTCTGGTGAGTGTGTTGTGGTATCTTATTGTGATCATTGTGGTCTTAATTAGCCAATTTCCCTGATGAATGGTGGAGACGAACATTTCTTCATTTGTTTACTCATTAGTTTGAAAATCCCTGTTCAAGTCTTATTTGGGTCTTAGTTTCTAAACAACAGTACAGTAGCCCAGCTTGTCTATCTAGCCCAGGGATCTATAAGAGAATTACTTGGAAGACTTCTTTAATAAAGGGCCTTCTACCAGTTAATAGATGCTCCTTATAAAGCATCATTAGGCACAGCAATTACAATGAGTTGCATATAAATTTCTAATACATTTTCTCTGTGAATTGGATGAAAGCTCTTAGCCCATAGACACTATGCTAAGAACTAGGTCTAGCCTATTCTTAGATTTTTTTCTTTTAGGTCTAATTCTGCAGACCTCTTCTGCATGTTTTATGATATGTAGGTTGCATTCACTTTTTGTATGGTATCTTCATTACTACTTACAACTGATTCTCTGTCTCTTGCTCTACCATTGTTCCAGTTGATGTCTTAGTTTCCAGAAATTGATCAAATAAATTCTATGAAAGGAAGCACAGTCTTTCAAGTTTTATTTACTTAACACTGCTACTAAGTATTTCTTTTCCAGCAGTAGTCTCTCCCTTAGGTTTTGAGTTCATTGTATGAGTTCATTCTTTCTCCGCATTCTCTGCCTGTTGCTACCTCATTCTTTCCTTGTACCTCATACTCTGCCCAAACTAGAGCCATGGTAGAGAATTTTATTTTGCCCCTTATGTTGTCCAAACATGTTCATGCTAAATTTGGTTCAAGTTAATAATGTCATTCCTTTATTGAGCAGGAATGTGAATTCCATGATTTTCTCTGCAATATCGTTAAACAATCTCCTTTGCCATAGCTCACTTATGGTGAATATTTCAGAGCTTTCAATGATAGAAACAGTCTTGTGGCTTGTGTGCCATAGGTTCACCACCACAGATATTGCTGATCAAGCGTTCTGCTCTTTAGCTACCTGACTTTCAGTATCATGTGGGTCATTGTCTTGTAAATAGTCAGTGCTCAGCAATTGTTGACTTATATTGAACCGGGATTCGAGTGGGCTGGACTGCTATCTGTACTGGGGTTTGTCTAGAAGATCTGGCTTCAGGAGAAGACATGAGGGCCAGTGAGGTACATCTGGGACTACAAATGCGTGTTCTTTCTGGCTCCTCACTGGCCTACGGATTTGCTATCTGGATGTACTCTTTGAGGTGTGATGTTGCCTTCAGTCAGCTCTTTATTCTTTGCATGGTATCTAGAAGGAGGAGAATACAAATTCAATGGTTTCTATTCATATTTTAGTAAGGATTCCTTAGGTGGTGTTAGAGAGAAATCCCGCCCCTCCCCGCCAAAACTGGGTAAGATTTGGTGAGTGTGGATATGGAAGTGAAGCCTCATGCTGAAGAGAAATGTTTCAGGGACAGATGAGGGTAGCAGTCATCCCAAGGCACCGTGGCCGTGGGATGCTGATGAGTTTTGGAGTCCGGGGAGTGTGTATGAGTCATAGGTGGCTGCTGTGCTGAGCACCTTGGATGAAGGTACTTCCCTTCCTGCACCTCAGTTTTGTTATCTGCAGGATGGAGACAGTCTGTTCTCTGTTGTGGGTAGGGGACCAAATGGAAGGATGGATTGAAAGTACCCAGGATACTTTAGAAGTCTCATCAGACAAGCTCTATTTGTGATCATAAACCTTGTCCAGGGTGATAAAAAGGAGAGGGATGCTAGAGACATGTTGTTCATTTAATTATTTTGCTCTGACTGATGCACCCTTGTTTATGCAGGGAATTTTACAGTATTCAGAAAATCATTGCATTATGATTGAAGTATCTGGACACGATGGGACAAATAAACCTATTAGTGAAAGATTATTTTTATTGAAAACCAGTGTAATAAATGAAATGAATTTGTCTCCAAGATGTAAAAGAATATTTTGGGTGATAATTTTCCTTCTGTGGAATGGATAAAACTCATTTCTTTTGACATAGAGCAGGTTTTGAGTAAAACACATGTTCCATAGCCCAGTGAATTAGATGGACCTTGAGTTTTTTTCACTTTTCTGCTTTGTCCCATTTTAACTTGGTTGAGAGACGGTTGATCTATGGAGGACAAAAGTACTTTGAAATAGGCTAGATTTGCTTTACTGGCTGAATTCATTCTGTATCAATGGGATGATCTCTGATTGTGTGAATGAAGAGTACAAATTCCAACTGTAGATACTTTTCTTTCTGATTATTTGAAGACGCACCTTGGATTTGTTAGAGGGAAGACCTGTGCTGACTCTCCGAAGGCAGGCGGAATGGCAGAAGGCTGGGGTTGGAGGAGACGGCCCCAAACATCTCTCCAGGCCCCTCACTGGGTTTCCAGGGAAGCTGAGATTTAGTAACTCCCTGAAAGTCACCTTGCTAGGGGGTGGCAGACCTGAAATTGGACACCAGACTTTCTTCCTTGACTAGGGAACTTTCTCTGACTTTCTAATTCACTGAAGGGTACGAAAAAATGAGAAATACTTTTATTAATAATTTCTACTTTACAGATATTCATAGAAAAGATTATTCACTAATGTTCATGGCAACAGCTTGTACTTTTGAAAAGACAAGAATCCGATAAATTCTTTGAAGCGACCCCCAGAGGGGGTTCTGGAGGAGAGGGAAGGGGCTGGGTCCCCTTGGCGGAGTGGCTGGTCCTCACCGTGCCTCGGCCTGTGCTTCTCATTGACTGTTTGGTCTGCGACAATACGACTGCAGCAATGCCTGAAGGAAATGTTGTACTGAAATCCCCAGGGTGATGGCTACAAGTGTACGTCCCTGGGGTGCACCCCTATGTGACTGAGTCAGTATTAGCCGCTCTGTCCTAGACACATGCATTGTCGGTATGATATCTAGATTTTTCTGAGAGTTCTAAAATTTAATGTTATTGATCTAAGATCTTCTTCAGGTTCCTGCCTGCTTCAGACCAGTGGATTTTAGCCAGACATGTGTAAAGAAAATTTTCAATTGCTCTTTACCTTTGTTAAAAAATTTTATTTTAGAGAGAATAAAACCAAGCAAAATAAAATGGAATAAAGTCAATTAAAACAAGACAGTGTAAGTGACACAGGATTCCAAAACAAGGTAATAGAAAATCAACAATGGTTACCATAATGCCTCTTGTTGTCTTCAAAATAGCTGCCCATACCTTTAGCCATAGTAAAATCAAACAAAACAAAAACAGAATAGAACCAATAAAAACAAAACAATGAATGCAATATAGGACTTCAAAAACAAGATAATAATAAATTCAAAATGACTACCATAATATGTCTTGTTATCTTCGAAATAGCTGCCCATGTCATCAGATACAACAAAATCAAACAAGATAAAACACAATAAAACTCAACCAAACAAAACGAGAATGATACAGGATTTTGAAGCAAGATAATAGGGAATTAACAAAGGCTACCACCTTCAGAAGAAGATCCCCCATATATGCTATATGTGTATTGCTGTCTGCTGAATAGATTATCAGACTACCGGGTTAGGCCTGCAAAGTCAGTGAAACACTAAACATTACAAGCATTAAATTGTATTTTACCTCATTAACTGTCACCACGGCCTGTGTTTCTCCAGATCAGCTGATTGCTCATAGTGGGTTGAGGGGGAGGAACATTGGCTTTTCTTGTCTCCTTGCTTGCATGCTGGAAAGGGCTGGTGTCTGGCTGTCCCCAAATCACCCACGCATGGTGCTGACTCACAAGAGGTCTTAGTTTCTCGTTGATTTCTAGTTCTCCTCCTCCACCATCTGTGAATGGCGCCAACTCACAGGAGAGGGCTGGTGTCTGGCTCTCCCCCAGTCAGCCTGCACATGGCACCGACTCACAGGAGGTCTTGGCTTCTTGTTGACTTCTTGTTCTCCTCCCCCACGGTCCAGGAATGGCATCGACTCCTGTTTACCTTTTCTTTAATCTGAAAAATTACAAAAGAAAGAGAATGATACTTCGGTTAAGTAGTTTGGTTGGCACTGTGTGGGTGAGTCACAGATGGCAGCCTTGGCCTTTCAAGTGACAGCAGGACACAGTGCAGACCAACAGTGGTAGCTTTATTCCTCCCAGGATATCACTACACGATGTATTTAGTGCACCGGGTTCAATCTTATAAATGTACGTACATGCATACTCTTATTGTTTAAAAAGTACTTGTGCACATGTGATGATGAATTTTATCTGTCCCATGGCTGGGCTCCAGGGCCTGGTTGTTTGAACAAATGCCAGTCTAGATGCGTTGTGAAGCCATTTCAGATGGGGTTAATATTTAAGTTACTAGGTATGAGCAGAGTAAAACGGGCTGTCTTCCTTAATGGGGCTGGGTCTTGTCCACTTAGTTGACAATCGTAAGGGCAAAGACTGGAGGAGCTGTGTCTGAAGACTGAAGGAAAAGTTCTGTCCCAGCATTCAGACTGCTGCCTGGTGCAGTTCAGATTCAGGGGCAACTTTAACTCTCGCTGCAGCGTTAAAGGCTGCTAGGCTGCTCAGTGAATTTCAGACTTGCCAGCCCCTTGATTGTATGGAATCCTTAAAATATCTTTCACTTTCTCTCTCCCTCCTTCCTTCCCTCCCTCCCTCCATCTTGCTGGAAAATCTACCACAATAGAGATTTACCATCTTGTGTTGAGATGGTCAGTGTTCATATTTTGTACTGCAAGAAAGTTCAACAATGGTCTTCTGATAAATTTCTTGAGCTATCAATCTTAAAGATGAATGGCTCATTTAAATTTTTTTTAATATCATCACAAATATTCCAAAGTGATATCAAGTAACTCTCACTAGAATGCTGCTTAAGAGATTTTTTGAAAGTATGTTTAACTTGTCTTAGTTGACTTATGCTGCTGCAATGAAATACCTGACTAGATGTCTTGGAAAGAGAAAAAGGTTATTTCTTACAAGTCAGGAGGAAAAAAGTCCAAAATTGAGGTAACAGCAGGTTTGACATCTGAGATGGCCCTGTCTCTGCTCATCACTGGGTCCCTTGGAGAGAGGAACATTGTGTCCTCATGTGACAGGAGGCAGAAATAAAAACAGCATATTTTAAAACCTCTTTTATAAGGATGTTAATTCACACATAAGGGCAGAACCCTGATGACTTACTCATTCCCCCAAAGCCCCACATTTTAATAACCCTACAATGGGGATTTTCAACAATGAATGTTGGATTTTGCACATTTATAAATTGTAGCATTGCTGCCTCAGATAAGTGATATTTTGAAAATAAGTAAGAAATAGCATTTTTTTCTCCCAAAGTAAACTCTTGCTATGGAGAACAAATTTTAAAGATACATATTTAGAAACCAGATTGTACTTTATGTGCTTTTGCCTCCAAAAATGATTACGTCTTGTTGATAAAAAAATCTTATCTGCCCTTTAAAAAAATGTAGAGGCAGAATTTCCTACCCTGTTTGAAAGTCTAGAATTTCATTGGATTTTAACCAATCCATGAAAAGATGTAAAAATACAGTTTCTCAGTTAATTCACAAGCAAAAGTGAGTGGCAAAGAGAAGAAGAAAACTACCAGGTAAGTTTCAACCAAAACCTTTACATAATTAATACTTAGGCAGTAATCAGGAGAGTAGCATGGCAGCCACTGAGGCGTCTATTCCACGGAGAAGCATGCAGGTGTGCAACCTTCCTTTATGGTTCTGAATGCCCAAAAGATCAAACGTCCAAACAAACAGAAAGGAAAAAAAATGCATCAAATTGATTGTGGCATCTCTAGGCTTTTCAAAATAATGCCAAATATTTTGTCACTTTGTGTTAAATAATTTAATTTTAATAATACACATACTTTTTTGGGTTCTATCCTTAAAATAGGCAAAAATAGCATTTGTCATTTTAATTGATCTTTTTGATGTACCTTATGCAGTTAGGTACAAAAGGCATAGTTCGTAAATAAATGTACGCATGTCGAAGGTGTGTGCTCAAAATCTACCTATGTTTGGCCTGAGGAATCGAAGTTTGGAGAGCGTGTTGGGTTATTGGAGGGAAGTGACTGCAGGGTGCCCCCGTGTGTGGGGGGCAGGTCATAGCTGCTAGCTGCAGGCTTTAGGGCAGTGCTTGCGCTCCGTAGAACAGGAAGTAAGAAAACAACCTGTACCCACTGGAAACCCCAGGGGCAGAGAGCCAGGCCGAGGGTCACTGTGCCACCTGGAATCTGTCCAGGGGGCTACAGTCACTCTTCTTGCAGAGATGCCCTCAGACCCAGGGAGAGAAAGCAATGAGACTAGCTTGGAAGTCTATCAGGAAACACAGGAAATTTAATTCTAAAATTAAAAAAAGTTTTCATTTAATGGGATTAAGGAAAGCATTGGGAAAGCACTGTTTAAAAATGTTAAAATGCGCTCCGAGGGGCAGTCTGCCAACACCCTGTACTAAGAAAGCTCCCCTCTCTCTTATCGAGAATGCCTCTTTGATTGTTTTTTTCCCCCTCTGAAATATGAACCCGTGGCACAGGGTTTTGCATGGAAGAGCTGCAACAAGATGGTGTTTTTCATTAATTATTTTTTTTCTTTAGAATATAATTTTGGTTCAAAGTATTGAGTTCTGGTTAGGGCTAAGGTCTGGCTCCATCAGCCAGAGTGTTTGGTCAGAAAAAAGAAACTCAGTGGAGTAAGCCAGATAGGAAAAGAGACAATTAAAAAAAAAAATTCTACCGCTGAAATAATGACTGCCTGTGAGTAGACAGGGCCGTGCAGATGTACATGACGTGGCCTCCGGAGGAACATAAGGAGGGACGGCTTCCAAAGAGTATGTTGTGCTAAGTTGCACAAGATTCTCCTTCCTCTTGGCGAGCATTTGATTACTGTGCAGGAGTGGGGATGAGAGATAGGAAGAGATTGGGGAGGGAAGGCCAGCTCGCAGGATGCGCCTGCAGAATTTCCGAGCGTGAAAATGCAGCTAGTTGAGGAGTTAGGGCAGATTTAACGCTCGTCTTCACACTTCGCCAGTGGTGTTCTTCAAGTCCAAGCTTACGTTCCTCCAAGGCTTCTTTTTTCCCAAGCCTGTCTTTGGCTCCGCAGTGGGGAGCAGAAGGAGCGAGCCAGGTTCTGAAGCGCAGAGGCCCTTAGAGGGAGCTTCCCTCCCAAGAGGATTAAGAAGATGTGTGCAGAGTCCGGTCCTATCCTGGAGGAGGTGAAGTGGGTGGAAATACATCCACCTGCATGACACAGGGGTCCCAGCTGGGTTGCGGTGGGGCATGCCTGTGATCCCAGCACTCAGGGGACTGCAGTGAGAGCGTTGCTGGGAGTTTGTGGGTAGCCTGAGTTACACAGGGAGATGCTGTTTCCAAAAAAAAAAAATTCCCCATCCTTCTTCACCCTGTGTGCTGATGCCAGAGACCCCAGATGCTCAATTCCTTATATAAAACAATACAGTGATTGCTGAGAACCTGCTCAATCTTCCCAGAGAGGTTAAATAATCTCCACATTACTTATGATACCTAACACAATGCAAATGCTATGAAACTAGTTGTGTTAATGTATATTTAGAGAATAATGTTGAGGGAAAAAGTCTGCATTTTCAGTGCAGTCATGATATTTTAAAAAAAAATATGTTTAAATTTGGTTGGTTGAGTCCATGGGTGAAAACCCGTGCACGCAGAGGACTAACGACTGTGTCTTAGAATCTAACCGCTCTTCAAACTTCTGTGCTGTTCCCCATTCCTGAGTGGCCTTCGTTTCCTGCTGGGTTATTGCAAGGCCCCTCCGCAGGTCTCTCCGCTCCCACCCTTGCCCCAGCCAAGGCTAGAAATTCTCAGTACAAAGTCCCAGTGACCATTTGGTAAATTAGGCCAAATCATGCTTCTCTTCCATGGCTCCTCGTTAACTTGGGGTGAAAGCCAAAGGTCTTCCAAGGGCCCAGCCTGATGTAGTTCCATCTCATCTCCTTCATTCATCTGTTCCAGCCTTGGGTCCCTTTATTCTTGGTGACACAGGCCCAGGGCAGGCTGCATTTGGCTATTCCTTTTGCCTGCAATGTTCTTTCATCAAATATCCACACCAAGGGCTCTGTGCCTGTGAGCCCTTCAGGCCCCCGCTGGCCAAATCACCAGCTGTAGCATCCAAATCCTCTGCATTAGTTTCTTCTAAAGGACTTATTACCGCCAGACATGTGCAAGCATTTATCTTTGTGTCGTGGAAAGATGAGTATCAGGGAAGCTGCCTACAGTGTTTGCACCTGTTGGGGCTGCTCCTGCTACTTCCTGATAAGGTTTTATTTGTTATTTTATGTTTGAAGTGCATTTGAATATCATAAAACTAAATTTTCTTTACTTTGGGCAGATTTGAGGGCTCCCTGTATGGATTCTTGGAGAATATTGAATGACTGGAATTTGACAAATAGTGCCACAACACCCATTGCTATGGACTGGATTGTGTCCCTGTCTTAGCTATTTTTCTCTTTGCTGCAGTATAATACCTGACACCCATAAGTTAAAGGAGAAAAGGTTTATTTTAACTCACTGCTCACAGAGGTTTTGGTCCAAGACAGGGCAGCATATCAGAGGGGACATGGAAGATGAAAAACAGTTCATGATATGACAGGCAGGAGGCGGGAAGCAGGCGGTGAGCCTGCCTTCTTTCTCTCCCATTTTATTCCATTCAGGCTCCAAACCTATAGGTTGGTGCCTCCCACACCGAGGGTGGGGCTTCCCTCTTCAGTAAGTCCATTCAGCTGTACCCGGAAGCATGCTAAACCGATCAGTGGACTAATTGAGTATCACACTGTTCATCCAGTACCATACACCTGTGGTCTAATCACCTCCCCAAAGTCCCATCTATGAGTGCAGAGACTTCGGGGAGACATCTAGTTACAAGCTATTACAGTCCCTCCAAAGTCACACATCGTAGTTGCAATGCGATTGTATTTGGTGCTAAGGCTTTTTAAAGTCATAAAGGTTAAATGAGATCACAAGGGAGAGACTCCAGCCTAATAGGATTTATAGCCCTAAAGAAGAAGAGTCTCTCTCTCTGTCTCTCTGTGTCTCTGTCTCTGTCTCTCTGTCTCTGTCTGTTGTCTATCTATCTATCTAGCATCTATCTCCTGAGAAAAGGCCAAGAGAGGATGTGGCTACATCTTTAACTAGGATGAAAGCCCCTTACCAGGGTCCAAGTCCTCAGTCCCCTTGACCTTGGTTTTCTCAGCCTCCAGAATGGTGAGAAATTTGCTTTGTGTTAATTCTGTGAAGCCGTTGTGTGTCGTGTTTTGTTACGATAGCCTGAGCCAGCTCAGACGCACGCTCCTGAGAAAGTCCAAGATGCTGTATGGCCATGAGCGTTGGCCTTCCCAGCACAGGTATTTCTACCTTCAAGGAACGGACATCTCTTCAGGACTAGAGGAAGACAAGACAAGAGGAGATGGGAGGGGATTCTGCACAGACAGTGAACATTTGCATCATGAAATGATTCTATATTTGGTTTAGAAAACAATATAGAGGAGAAGAAAAAGAAAAGAACCATAGTCATATAATTTCTTGGACTTAATGATACCCAATATTTCATTTTATTTGTTTCCATGCATTCTCATATTTGTGGTTTTACGATTCTTTATTTCTACTTCTCAGAGTCCTAGCAAATTACAGTGAACATCTGCATCTCTCCCTTCTGATGATGGTTGCTGAGAGTTGTAGTTTTATGACTTTTAAATACAAAACATAGTGATTATTTCTCACAGCTAGTAATTAATCTTGCTGGCCGATATTAACACATCTTTTTATGTCTGCTCACTGTTCTTTTATCTTACATTCTTCTTATGCATTTATCTTTCTTTTTGCTGAAGCATATTCTTTGATATTTCTTTCAGAAAGTGTCTTTGGGTGGCAAATGCTCTAGGTCTTTCCTGTCTATAGACATATTTATTTTGCCGTCACCTCCGAACAAGAGATTCATGCGGTACAAAGTTCTGTAGGTTGGGGCCTTCTTTCCCCCACTGCTGTGTGGTACCACTGCCCTGTCCACAGCCACTGAGAGCCACAACCTTAAAGTCCTTTCCAGGGCCAGGTCTTGCCTGTTTGTGCATAATCTATGTCTTCTCTGGCCCTTTCTGAAATTGCCTTCTTGTTTTTATAGCCTAATGATATGGATTTATTTCTATTTATCAAAAGGTGCTATTGCTGTGAGAAATCATATCTGTCCTTCTCTTCAACATGCTCAGGAAATACTGTTTCAAGTGTTGCCTTTTTCTCTGCTACTCTCTACCTTGTGGACTCTTGTTAATTACATATGGGAGACTCTTTTCTCTTTTCCATGTATCTTCACTGTTTTTCTAAAAAAAAAATCATGCTATCTCTCCATGTCATTTTTTGGATGTCTTCCACAGAATTACTTTCTAGTTAATGAATTTTCTCTCCAGCTAGGAATGGTCCAAAAACTCATTCAATCATGCTGATTTTACTTCAGTGCCCATAATTTTTATTTCTCAGGCTCAATTTTTTTTTTTTCATAGCCTCTTGTTCTTGTTTGGCTTCTGCCTGCTTGATAATTCCTTGATCTTTTTAACGGGTACCATGACTTTCTTTAATCTCTTTAGTTTACTTTGTTTTCAAGTCTTGGCCTGATATTGCTGGGATATCATCTTGGAATAAATTTGTACTCAATAATTTCTTTATTGAGTACAAATTTATTTGTTGCTTCACTTTGGCAGCATTAGAGTTCCTTATACACTTTGAAACTTTTATTTCTGTGCTCCTTTTGAGTGTGGGTGCATGTATGCTGATTTTATTTTGTTTTTATTTATTGGTTTTGTAATGTCATCCACTCATCTCTCTGAGTCCCTAGTCCAGAACCGGGTCCAATAAAGGCCGTAGTGGGAATTCCTGCCTCAGAGCGGGGTGTGAGTTCACTTCGTTCCCCAAGAAGTTATGTGAGGTCTTAACTCAGGCACCTGTGAATGTGACTTTATTTGAAAATTGGGTCTTTGCAGATGTAACCAGCATGAGATTACACTAGATTAGGGTGTCTCTAATCCAATGATGGATGTCTTTATAACAGAAAGGAAAGGGAGGTTTCTACAGGAGGATGTCGTTACATGAAGTGTAAAGGAAAAGTTGAAGTGGAACAGCCACAAGCCAGAAAATGTCTGAGGTCACCAAAAGCTGAAAGAGCCATGAAGAAATTCACTCCTAAAGCCTTTGGAGGGAGCCTAGGCTGGCTGGTGCCTGGATTTTAAAAGTCTAACCTCCAGCACAAAGAAAGAAGACGTTTCTCTTGTTTGACGCCACCACATCAGTGGCAGGATTTTGTTTCAGTATGTTAGTTTTAGGAAACTCATATAGAGCGATACTGGGGCCACTCTGCTTTGTCACAGAAGCACAGGGCAGTCTGGGTTGGTGCTGCCAGCCCTTCTGCACTTGCGCCTTTGAGATGTACTTGTTCTAGATGCAGTTTGACTTGTGCTCTCCTCCTCTTCCTCCTTCTTCTGTGTGCCTGATTAAATTCCCCAAGCTGGGGTGGGAGCCTTTATTTAAGAGAGGCTTCCCAATCCACTGAGAAAGTGAAATGATTCCATGAAATTTCACTTGGTTTCTGAATACAGCCTCAGGTTCTGTCCTGTGAAGATAGCTTTGACATTTTAAATGGTTGTAACTTGAAATAACTTTCTCCACTGGAGACGGGCAACAGGTCCTGAACAGTGGTCCTCTGCAGTACTGTAATTAGTATTCACCTTTACTCCTCGAGAACTTTCTCCTGAGATTCTGACTGGAATCCCTGGAAGACCCTTGGCCCTGTCCTTCTGGAAAGTGGTGCAGAAGGTACTTGTTTGTGTTTGGGAGAGTAATGTGAGCTTTCCAGTTACTGTACAATACAATAGTGTCTGTCTTAGAAGCCGTGGGCTCCCCAGGATTCCAAACCGACTACATAAAAATAAGAAAGAATGAAGAGATAATTCAGGAAATGTCCTAGGAAGAGTTTTATTGAGAGTTGTACTTTCACCCACTGGCTGAGAAAAACAATTTCCATATTTTAAATCACAGTATTGCAAAAGTTGGCAGGGCCTTAGCTGTTCTTAAACTAGCTTTTATTTGATTCATGAATCTCTTCAACATTTTCATGAAGTGGTCATTAAATGTCATAGGAAAACTCGGCTTACAGTAGCAGGATAATCCATTTTGAACATTAATGGTTAGAAAGTTCTTTATATCAAGCAAAACACCGTCTTGCCATTTCATTTAAATTTTTGTCTAGAGTCATGGAATAAATCTAGAATTTCTTCCACATGGGCAACTTCCTTGGATCTTTTTTCCTCCAGTAATATGGCCCAGTTCTTGCACCAGTTCCCATTTTTCTTTAACTTTACTGAAGACATGGTTCAGGGTGGGATGGACCAAGGCCAGACTGGTGTCTTAAAACCCAGTGGGAAACCAGCCATGTAAAGAGTCATGTGAGGGCCAGTGAGTAACCAAATAAAGTTCAAAATCTGGGACCATGAATGAATTAGGAAGGAGCTGGTGCCAGGCGTCTGCCATAGAAGGGGATCAGATCTAAAAGAGAACTTAGCAGAAAATTAGACTCTGATGCTTGGGGTGGCAGCAAGATTAGGGGTGAATTCCAGAAAAAGGAACTGGTGTAGGACAAAGGGTGAGAGTCAGAGTTTCATACCGCCCACAAGACCAGAGTAGGCAAGACAGAGCAGATGAGAGCACAATCCTACCTCTTGTTTGTTGCCTGCCCGCTTCTTAATGGAAACCAGATGTGGCCTTTGATGTTCAATGGCTTTGTGGTTCCTCATCATTTGATTCTCTACACGACAGCTTTGAGTCTAAGTCACTTTGTCTTATAACTAAAATACAACCTACAAAGAGAAAATTCTGTCTTCTTCCAATAATTGCTACAAAGTCCTGAAGCACAGACTGGAAGTTCACCATGGCACCATCTAGAAAACCACTTTTATTGGCAGATTGAGATCCACTAGCTCTCTCTCTCCCGCTACCTATATCACAAGCAAAAGTCCTAGAGAGATGTGGCCTGAAGAATTCTAAAATGATTACCTTTTCATTTTGACTAAATCTGTCTCTTGGTGGAACCCCATTTCTTTCAGTTCAGTTCAGTTGTGTTTCGTTCCCACCACAACCAATAGACAAAGGCTGAGATTGGTTTTTCTCTCTATATCCACTTGCTTGGCTTGAATTTGCTTAGATCAGAAGTTAAGGAATGTGATTTGCAATGTTGCCATGGTGAACCTATCAGTTTTGCTGAGAGGTCAGACAGTTTAGGGCTAAAATTATGACTGTGCCACTTCTGGACAATGAACTAGATTTAGGCAAGTTTCCTAATCTCCTCAAGTGTCAGTTTGCTCATCTGCCAGACAGACATAAAGGTGACTTGTGTGATACACATGAGGTGATGTGTGTTAGTGAGTTTGGGTTGTAATAACGGATTGCCATATGCCAGGTGGCTTAGGTGATAGCAAACTATCTCTCACACTTTTGGAGACTGGAAGTCTGAGACCAGGGCATCAGCACAGTTGGGTTCTAGGAAAGAACCTCTTCTGTGCGCAGATTGCTGAATAATCCTTAAATTCTCTGTTATGGATTAAAAACTGGTGGTCAGCTTAACACCAGCTGAATTAAACTGGCATAGTGCTGAGTATAGTTGGCCACCTGAGGAAAGTTGCCAGCATAAATAGAGACGTGGAGAAGAAGAGCGAAGTGTTGTGGGTTCTCCTAAGTGTTGCTGTTTTGAGCCGTTGGTTCTCCCAGAGGAGCTTGTCATGCTGGCTTCCCCGATATGGATTTGGCCATTATCATTAGAGGAGTTCGGGACCTTGTTGCTGACGGTGGCTGCGGTTCACTTTGGGGGAGCTCTGCTCCTCACCTTGAGCATCGCTTCCTGGCTCCAGAGGGGAAGATGTGTGCTGGAGAAGCTTGTCACGCTGGCTTCCTGGCCTGTACTCGACTGTTCTCATCATTGGAGGAGCTGGGGACCTCACTGTCACTGAGCATGGCTGTGGTGCTCTTCAGGGCAGCCCCACTCCTTATTTTAAGCATAACTTCTCGGCTCCAGTATAGAATCCTCAACCTACAGCACAGCTCCTTCCCCCCGCTGGCACAGACTTTCTAGCTTCCACTGCTGACCATTGGCCTTCCCAGTACAGATCTGTAAAATAGGCTCGCATGAGTTCTTATCATGGGCTCTTAGATTTCCAGTTGGATTTGTGGGAGGCATTGTCCTGGGCTCTGGGTCTTCAGCTGGGCTCATGCAGGACATTGCTGTGGGATCCAGTCCATTGGATGAATATTCTGGGCCTTTAGTGTTGTGGACAGATTTTCATTTTCCTGTACTTTCTTGTATTTAACTCTGGGTGACCATCATAAAACAGTATTATAGATTCTGTGTCCTGTATGCAGTTGTTCTCCCTGTAACCCTGACATACAACGTCCTCATATGGTGGAAAAACAGTAAAAGAGCTCTCTGTGGTTCATTTCTATAAGGGCACTAATCATATTTATTAGGGATCTGACTTCAGACCTAATTGTTCCCAAAGGCCTGGTCTTATAATAATATCACAACAGGGTTAGCAGTTAAGCACGTGAATCTGGGGCAAGACACAGATATTTAGTACATGGCATGATGGATGTAATGTGCTCACACAATACTTGAGAGGAAATAACTGCTTTATGCATCTAGATTTTATGATTTTAGTCACAGTAGTCCAGTTACACATGACTGTGAGTATCCTAAGAGGCCAGCATCCAAGGTGAAGACTGGTATCTGTGGACCAAAGATGTTCTTCTGTAGTATTTGAGGATTACTAGTCTAGGCTGAGGGATCAGGCAATAAATGTGAACTGACCTCTTTGTCTAATTTGCATGCTAATAATGGCCACTGAGAGAATCCTATATAATAGTAAGTAGCCTTAGAGTATATAAATGAGATCTTTACTTTGCATAAAAATCTTTGAGGTTGGTATTTGTGATACTTAATTGTGGTATGTCAACTTGAGTGGATTAAGGATGCCTAGTGGATTAGTGGAGCAGAGTTATGTTATAGTATTAGTGTCCTTTAAAAGAAGAAGGACGCTCGCTCAGTAAAGTTAGGTAACTTATTCAGAAGATTCATAGCGAGGAAGTGGCTGGGTTTACATGTAAATCCAAGTCTGTCTAACTTCAAAATTTCTCTTCAATCCCATAGACAGGGGATTTGAAGGATGGATCTGAGGCAGTGTTTAGCAGTGTCCCCTGGAAGCAGAGGGTCCATCTACAACCCCTCTGGGGTTCTGGGGGAGCAAACTACCAGGGCCCGGAAACAGATAGATAGAAGCTAGAAGACAGGGGCCACCTTTGGTGTAGAGTGGTCTCACGGCAGCTGGGAGAGAGTTTCTGTGTGTCCAGGATGTCCTGTTACTCGTGTGAAAGGGAACCATCAGCCCAGAGGAACCTGATCCCTGAATACGCTAACACCGTGAAGGCGAAGACATTCCTTTTCATGCTATTAATCGCTTGACCTGGGGTGGGTACTCAAGGTAATTCTGTTATATGAATGAACGATTCAAAATATTTATTCTTCATGAACCCTGACTTGGAGGAAGTCGTTGGTAGGAGCCAGGTCTCACTTGCTGCTTCTCCACGGCGGTAGCTCCCTGCCTAATGTTGTTGAGGAAGACACACGAGAACGGAGTGGTGTCCGCTCTCTGGTTTCAAAGAAAAACTCAGTGCAGGTACGAAGCAGCCCTCTTTTAGGTTAAGGTTCACAAAACTGGCTCTTACAAGGTTATTCACTTCCTGTTGGAACCTTGGCTTGGACAGTAAGAAAACTAAATCCCAAAAGCAACTCCTTAATGCAGTGTACAGATTTAAACTTTTAAATGGGAGCAGAAAGTTCTTTACCAAAGTTGGAAATGATTTCACCAAATTGGGGGTGAGGAGGAAACAAAACAGCTGAACCTCTCAAAATGAGTTTCTTCATCAAGGATTTCTGTACTTGCATAAACTATAGTTTAGAAACCCAGATACATCTAATTGCATAAAGAGAAGCCAAATTCCATGTTAATCTCTGAGTCTCTCTCTTACCCTGGGTAACTCATCATTGGCCACCATCTCTCTTACTCTGCAAGTTTTTTTCGTGTCTCTTTGACCTGGTAATATTTCTTATAGATGCATCAGCCTGTTGGGTTTGGGGTGGGTAAATACAGAAACAGGAGAGAAAGGAATAGAAAAGACTGTTTTTGAACAGTAGAGCTTGTAGGGTAGTCTCACTTTTACCCCTTCGCATACAACCTTGGATCTCATCTGTAATCTCGCATCAAACGGCTCCTTCATGGATTGCCTCTTAATACTCTAAAATACACCTTACATAGAAAACTCTTCAAAATCGCTTTTGTTTTCTTTCTAGCAAAACCTTTTCTTTATTTTTTTTCATGTTCAACATACAGTCAATAGAGCAGACAATGTAAGACTGTTCAAAAAAGAAAAAAAATTGTCCCAGGACATTGAGAGGCAGGCCAGATTGTCACTGGTGTGTATTCAGCTAGAATATTAATGAAGGAACAAACCTCAGTATTACTGTGGTTACTGCAGCTCTTTAAAACTTCACAGCTCAAAACAACATGTTTTGCATTACTGTGTACCTCCTCGAAGGAAACGGCTGTTTGAAGGCGACATCGTGAGACCCATCTCATGTGCCTCCATGACGGCTCTCATATCTCCTCAAAATCTGAAATGCTTTAAACACATCCACATATTTCCACCGTGAGGATTTCTTTGTGCGGTGCTGCCAAGGGCTGCTGTGGCCCAAGCATGAGACTTATTCTTCACCAGAGATCTCTGTTAATTATCATCACAAATAATGGGGCCCCTCCTTTGGATAGGGGTGACCATAGATGATCATGGATCCTGAGAGCCTGCGTTTGGTATCCATGATTTTAGGGATTTCCTTTTTCTCCTGGATGAGCTGGAGAAGGATAAACTCCTTTGGCTTTGGTAGACACCTTAGTTCCTCTGCCCATTTGTTTTGAAGGTAGATGGGTCCACTTGGGGCTTCAGCAGAGGTGCCCACCTGTGTCCACCCACTTCCCGCTGGTGTTGGCCTCTCTGCTGAGGCTGCCGCTTGCTGGAATGCTGGGACTCTCAGAACATGGAGCTTTTTTCTTGGTCTGTGGATCAGGTTGGGAGTTCGAGGGACCTGGTGTCTTAGGAGCGGCAGTGAAGGAGGGGAGGGGGGTTAATACCGCAGCTTCCTTGCTCCTAGATGGAGGTGCTCTGAGTCCTCTATCTGCCTGAGTTCCCAGAGGGCACTGGCTGCACGAGGCACCCTTGATGTTTCTTTCCCTTCCTCTATCCCCCCCATTCCCTGAGTGGTTTCCAGGACGCACCTCCCTGCTAACTGTTCACCCCAGAATCTCAGGATCTGCCTCTGCAGGAATCCGGAACCCCCGGGGGAGGCTCCAGAACACATGCTGGGATTTAATGCAATGCACTTGAGTTAAACCGAAACTGCCTCAGCCTGTCATGAGGAAACTTTGTCTCTTTATTTCTTCTTTTTAAAAAATATATGTATTTAATTTTAGAGCAGTTTCAGCTCTGTGGAAAATCAAGCTAAGAGCACAAAGACTTTCCATATATCCCTGCAACCACACCTGCACAGTCGTCCCCTTCGCCGTTCGGCACCAGAGCTGTGCATTCATCACACCAGAAGAACTTTTTCTGGCATGTCATTGTCTATGGTTTGAATCCGGGTTCACTTTTGGCGCTGATTCTATGGATTCAGACAGTTGTCTAACAACCTGCATCGACTTCCTCTTTGCTTTTTCTTAAGGATCAATTCCATGGTTTTCTGAAAAGCCTGCATTATTATCTAACTCTCAGCGCTTGAGCTTTCTATTCTCGGTGGCTCCCAAGTCAGAAGGCTTGCGGTAAGTTGCTGCGTGTCGTCTGTGTCACACCGATGGGGAAGTCACCCTTAAGCCGGTTGTCTGTCGGAGTGGCTGTGTATACCTGTATGTGCAGGGATTGTCCTACGTTTCAGGGTCTTTAGCCGAGGGAGGGCATGTAAACGTTACCTATTAGTATCACTAATAATTGCCGGCAGCTGTCGTGCGGACAAAGCCGCTGAGCCGCAGGTCCCCGACGGGAGCTGCCCGACCGAACCTTTGCGTTTGCAGAGACCTGAACCACAGTGAACTTGCGTTGTCACCCTGCATTCTACATGCAAGGAGCAAAACTCCCCGTCGCTCTGGGAGGATGGCCTGGTGCTGTGCTTTGCTGCAACTCAGTCCTCATTTGCACTTCCGAGAAGTTTCCTCCCCGCCTCCTTTTCTCTTTTTAAAAAATGTGCAAAGGAATAATCAGCCGTAGTTCTTGGTGGGAGGTCCCTCGTGTTCTGCCCTAGATTCTCAAGCTGGCTGTCAGGGCAAGCCAGATTGTAGGCAAAGTTGTGAGTGTGTGTGTGTAAGAAATTTCCTTTTTTTCTTTTCTATTTTTTCTCTTTTCCTTTGCTTCTTTTCTGTTTTGTCCCTTCTAAATCACGGGGCTCACAGCTGCACAACACTGCAGGACTCTACGTCCTCCCTGCTGGCTGCAAGCAGCGAAAGATCTCCCTGGGAGCCGTGATCATCAGGACACAGGAGCTGAGCCCGCTGTGTGTCTGCAGGCACCTTGCCGAGTGTCCCCGCAAGTTTATGTTCCCGTTCCGCATCCTGTCCCTGAGAATGGGAAGCACTGTGGGGTTACAGACATCCCTTCTCAAAAGCACCTAGTTGTTTTAAGTAAAGCAGTTTTTACCTGGCAATGCATTGGTTGGTGAACTCGCCCTGTCAATGATCTGCCTCCCATGGTGACTACCAGTGCCGTCCCTGCCAGTGTTGTGCCCAGCACGATGCCTGGCACAAGACCCCGCTGGACAAATGAATGAAAAGCGAAAAGGAACCTAAGCTATCCTGGGGCCCTCTTGACTGCAACTCTCCCGAGAAGACTGAACCCAGGGCCTTTGCAGTGAGCTGCACCCTCAGCACCAGTTTTAAACTTTGTGATGCTGAATCGCCAGGTTGCTTAGGCCAGGGTCAAACTTGCCATCTGCCTGCCTCAGCCTCCCACAGTGCATGGATCACAGGTGTGTGCCACCATGGCTAGCCGGAAATGGCTTTTTAAAAGTTTCAGGGTCAGAATTCAGGAGGAAAACCAAGCCGGAAGTGCTGGAAAAGCTATAAGCTGTCATGGCGATGAGCTGGGCATCTGCCTGTTTTGAAGCGAGAACTGTCTATGGAAACCTAGTCATGTCTCCCACCTAAACTGAGGTCTCAGGCCTTTTGAGGGTTTTCAGAGTCCCCCAAGTTGCCTGTGTCAGCTTCCGGGGCCTCTCATGGGCTTATTTCCCGAGCAGGAGGAAGACATCTCTGATCTGTGCCTCGGCCCAGTTTCCGCTTCAGTCTTCACTTCCCAGCTGCACGTTCCATCAGCTGTCTTTCAAATAATGATACCTTTGACTCACTGCTGAGGTCTCAAGAAATTATATTGAAACTGACTGCTGCAGTACCTGAAGAGGGTCTAATGTGTTCTACACAAAGCTGGGTTTCTGTGGAATACGGAGCTACAGGTATAGAAGGATATTAAAAAACAAAGTCTGGTGTGTGTAAAATGGACAAGCAGCTCCAGTAAAGTCCACTTTATTGGTGTGAGCTGGGGTCTCATGATTCAGATTAAGGACCAGGTGCCAAGGCTTAGAATGCCAATTAGAGAAAGAAAAATGCATGAGCTATTACTTCAGTCTGGCAGGCTCTAGACAGACACGTAATAACGACGGCACTGTGCCCTAAAACCAGCTACACATAAGGACATTCGGTCAGTTTTGGGAGCCCATCCTTCTTTCCCAGGTGGGTTTATTTCCTCTTCTGCAGTGCTTCCAATTTATGAAATTTTAAAACGTGCTTAAAAAGGAATTATCTGTGGACAAATCAGTTTTGAAAAGGTAGGGTTCAACAGAGTTTGAGATAGAACTCTTCAAAGTCTTGGCTATGGTAATATTCTTTGGGAATGTCCCAAGAGCAGTGATTCTCTGCCGAGTATTCCAAACTTCTGTGACCATGGAGTACTTTTTGGCAAGAGTGTTTAAAGGGATTCTAGTTCTGAGAAGCTTATCTTTAGAAACAATCTTTTGATGTTCTCCCAGGCTTCGGTCATTTGTGATTTGAATGTCTCCTTGGCTCCCTGGGGTAAATTTTTCCTGCTTTAGGAATTAGAATTCTCATGGAAACTTTTCTACCCTGTTTGTCTTTTTTTTTTTTTTTTTTGCCATTATCCAAATGAGCTATTCTAGAACAGCTGTCAGTCACCAGAATAGTTTTAGATAGATGCAAATACTATTTGGAAGTTGAAGTATTGGACATCCAAGCAGGTCAGATAATTTACTAAAGATCAAACCATATTTTAATTTTTGCCCTCTGTGAACACGAGCAGCTCCAATGAAGGTCTTGCTAATTTCCTCCCTACAGTGTTGCGGATCATCCTGGTGGGGTATGCCTCTTCTCATACGTGAACAGAGAGGGCTACCCCAGAGCCCCGAGTGACTTTACCTACGCTTACCAAAGACATGCTCCTTTCTGAGAACTCTTGAGCCTATAAAGGAGCTCAAGAGAAGGATGATTGCATTTTGCTTTTTTTTTTCCTTCCACGCTTTTGCATCTTGAACAATGCAGACATGGAAGTGCCCGAGTGGAAGGGTAAGATCACAGAGAAGTCAGTCTCCTCAGAACAATGGAGCTTCTTGTTCCACAGCCCAGTGGCTGGGACATGCAGATAGGAGAAGAGTCCAGCTGCGCAACAGAAAGCACCAGGCTGAGAGATGAGTTCTGCTCCACCCCTGCTTGCTGGGAGGCCCTCCTGGTATCTCCTTCTTTCCTGGCAGGAGAGAGGAGGTGCCTGGAAAAAAAAAAAAGGTTTTTTAATTTTGTTATCAGCAGTGGGGAGGCTACGGTAAGTTTGGGTTGGTTTTAAAAGGAGTGATTAACATCTCTTGGAGAAGGTCAGAGAGAAAGCTGCTAGGGGGTGATTGGGAGAAAAGAACGGGCAGATTTGACATAGCTGTCACTACCTCCCAAGGAGGCCCCGAAGGGCTTGGAAGTCCATCAAAGCAGGAATTCCCATACTGCGTGCTCAGGAAATTCTTGAGAACAAAGTTTTGTTTGGAGAATTGGATTATAAGATGCTATTGAATGAACAATAAGACCCAGGTTTGCCAGGAGGGTGTTAGAGACAGAATCCTGTTGAGCTGGAATGGCTTGTCCGTAGTTTCTCTTATGGTCCTGAGAAGCAACACGTCCCTGTTGTGGAATATATGATTCAGAAGCAGGGACCTGGGTTCCAAGCGTGTGCCTAACACAGTTAACTAGCTCACTTTGTAAACTCCAGTACTTGGCCCAGTGAACTAGGGACTTAATAAGCATTTGCTGAATGAAAAAAAAAAAATTAAGTTCCAGTGTTGCAACTTCCTGCGAAGTCACCCTCAGGCCCTGAAGCCTCTCTTTTCTTTTTTACCTCTCAGGTCTCCTGCTAAAAATCTGATAATTCACCAGAACATCCTTTTGTTGCTCAGCTCAGGAATCTGGCAACCTCAACATCTTTGTGAAGATCAGTTTGGTGCTCCAGAGTAGCTGAGAACAATGAGGAGGCCACTGGGCCCTCTCCCGTGTGACACAGAACCAATTGCAGGTAAAGACCATGTTGACTGAACTTGTCGCCATGTTGGAGAAACCAGTTACTGCAGGCACTATAACCAGGTGCCCGGGGGTGGGGGGAACTCACCTGTCATGTGGTTTTGAGAACGTTCTGGTTTTTCACGGTGTTTCCGTCTCTGAATTCCAACAGCACCTTCTTTGTACTTTGCTTCCATCACCTTACTTGGGAAAGAGCAAAGGGTTTAAGAGTTGAGATCCCTGGGTTCAAGATAGTTCTGTGCTTCTTGCTGACGCCTGCCTTTACAAAGTCCCTGGGTGGCGCCAGCTTTGGGATTGCTAAGAGTCTTCTCCTCTCCCAGCATTTTTCTGAGAGCTAAGCAAGATCATAAATGACAAGATTCTTGCTAAAACACAAGGCAACATGCAGATAGTGAAAATTGTGGTGGTACCTCATTTTACACTTGATATTAGATATTCCTGATAGATTCTTCATACATTGAAAACAGAGCCTTATGGATAATCTTTTTTTTTTGTATCATTCACAGCATATAGGTAGGAGCTTTACATAGTTGCTCATTTACTTAGTAAATAAAGTTAAAATATTAGCAAGTCTTAATTTGGGAACAATGTTCCTTTGTCAGTTCAGAGAATTTTATGGAAATAAAGAGGGGACTTTAGGATCTTGTGGAGACGGGTGACACGCAGGGCTGGAGGGAAGAACAGGAGAAGGCGAGCCACATCAGAGAGGTAGTAGGGTATCTGCCATTCTTTCCTACAGAGACAGCTTAGGCGAGAAAGCCGTGGCCATCCTACTGGCGGGGCTCTTGAAATTCAGTGCCTTCTGTGTGGGTGACCAAGTTTGCTTCTAGCCTGATCCTGAGACCCTAGTGCTGAGGGTGAGGAGTAACCTGAGGATTCGCAAGGACCACGATGCGTTTTTGCCATGAGAATTAGGCCACGTCCTCTGTGAGGCAACAGTGGCAGAGCGGAGAAAGCCTCGTCTATGCAGCTGAGCTCCATCTACATTTTACGATCAGGCATGCATTTGGGAAATGTGATGATTTCAGAAGGGCGTTTGCAAGGCCAGGTAGCTGTCTTTGCAGTTTTACCGAGGGTCACCGTGATCTATCTATGACGCCAGTCAGCAGCTTACGCGTGCCTCTAGTCTTGCGAGGCAATTCAGGGATGGTTTCCTCTTTGACAGCAGACGCTCCCTGAAGCTCTGAAGTAGGCGTTACCAGGTCTCGTTAAAGACTAACCTGGCTCCATCTGTCTGCCAAGCCTTTTCTTTTCTTTCTGGAGGCCTCCTGCTGCATCTGCGGCTTTCTCGTTTGTGTGTGAGGTTGGCATCTCTGCCTGGGAGTTCTGCACTTGTGGGTTTGGGTGTGACCGCAGAGACAAAGATGAACACTCTCCCTGGCTGCCTCCCAACTGTCTGTCATCTCCCAGTGGCGCTGAAGAACACCTGTGGGAACACTGCTGAAGACCAAACAGCACCGGGATGGCGTGGAGTCTGTCTCAGCACCTCCACCAGGCTGCCTCTTCCCTCTACCCTCTCTGACTCAGTTCTCTCACAAGACAATTGCACTTACTTATTGGTCTCCTAGGCTCACCTTTCCCTTTCCCTTGGTTCATTCCTGTCGTTGTGTGTTTGAGTTTAAGCTAACCTCTCCCACCTTCAGCGGGAAGGATGAGCGTCTCGGAAGCAGAGAGCAGGCTTATTTGTGATTGCATCCTCGGGACCTGTTGACCACGTCGCTGTTCCAGGGCTACACATTGTTACTGCTTCGTGGCCATCTGGGGGATTGGAAATTGAATAATGCCAGGCTTCTGTGTGTACCAGGAAAACACAGGTAAAACACAGAGGTCATGAATCATGAATGTATTTATTAAAGACCCAGATGGAAATCAGAGTGGTCACATGAGTGTAGGCCTTTTGACTTGAGGTAAAATGAGTTTCTGTGTTGCTTTTGACTCTCCAGTATTTGGCAGGACCCGCGTTTCAATGGGTAGCAAATAGAGGCTTGGGATCTGTAAGTTCTCTTATGAAAGAAAGAACTGGAGCATCCCAAAGCAGGTTTTCAATAGTTTATGTCTTTGGGAGACCAAGAAAGCTGCCTAAGAGTCAATGGGAAGCTTTGGAATTGTGTTGGGTAATCTTTTCCATAGTTTCTTTGCTGGCTCAATAATTCCCTCTTCAGCTGTGTATTTCCCCCTAATAAATCTGCCTCTCTCCCTAATAAACCTGCTCATTAAGTTGTGTACACATAGTTCTTTTAATTTCTGACTAGCTCAATTACTCCTTAGAACATTGTATAATTTCTATTGTGAATTGTTATTGCTTAGAGAGACGGACTGGAACACATTTGCCTCTGTATCCTCTCGAAACTAATGCCACCCTGTCAACGCACTACTAATTCACAGCCTCATGTTTTTTCGTCAATGAGTGAAGGTCATCATGCTGGGCTTTGCTTGATCCTACTTTGTGGGCTCTGCTCTTTTTACAGAACAACTGAAGGAACACATTAGGGACCCTTCAAGAAAAAGAGAATCTTACTCATTTTGTCTCCTTTCTCTGGGTCTAAGGGTGAGGTAAGTCAAAAGGTCATATGTACACTGATGATCAAAAACGGAGATTTAAAAAGTCATTTTTGTAGTCAGGGGTTATAAGGAGAACAATTATATACAGGCCAAGAATTTATATTATTATTTTATGATGGTCACCCAGAGTTAAGTATGAGGAAGTGCAGGAAATCTGTCCACAACACTAAAGACCTAGAAAATTCAGCCGAGGGCCTGTATCCCACAGTAACATCCTGCATGAGTCCAGCTGAAGACCTAGAGCCAATGACAATGCCCTCTACAAGTCCAACTGGAGGCCTAGAGCCCACAACAATGACTCATGCAAATCTGTTTTATGGATCTGAGCTGGGAAGGCCCAAAGGTGGAAGCTAGAAAGTCTATGCCAGTGGGGTGAAGGATCTGTGCTAGTAAGTTGAGGGTTCTATACTGGAGCCAAGAAGCAATGCTCAAAATGAAGACCAGGACTCCCCTGAAAAGTAGCATGGCCTTCCTCAGTGACAGTGAGGTCCCAAGTTCCTCCAGTGATGAGAGCAGTGGAGTACATGTCAGGAAGCCAGCATGACAAACCTCCTGAATATTAAACAACACACACCTTCCCTTCTGGAGCTAGGAAGCAATGCTCAATATAAGGACCAGAGCTCCCCCAAAGTGAACCACAGCCACTCTCAGCAACAAGGTCCTGAGCTCCTCCAGTGATAATGGCTGAATTTATATTGGGGAAACCAGCATGACAATCTCCTCCAGGAGAACCAATGGCTGCAAACAACAACACTTAGGAGAACCCACAGCTCCCCACACTTCCTCTCCATGTCTCTGTTTATGCTGGCAGCTTTCCTCAGGTGGGCCATCTACACTCAACACCATGCTGATTTAATTCAACTGGTGTTAAGTTGACCACCAGTTTCTAATCCATAACAGTAATGTTGTAAAGAAACACTTTTTAAGGTTATTGTGGCCATGGTCTCATCTATACCAATTAATGCTGGAGAAACAATAGCTCACCTATGCCCACATTTTGGTCAGATTGGAATATGATTTATACCATTTCACTTCAACAAGTGCTATCTGAATGTCAACTGTAGTGCCAGACACTTTACTCAGCATAGCATCTACAGAGTTGAATGGCACAGATTTGATCTCCAAAGAACTCACTGTAAACATCATCTGTATCATGGGGGCACCCACATTTACCCTTCAACATGGGTCTGAAAGAAACTAGGCTTCAGAACAAATGTTCAATACAAGCACTGTATATATATATATATATATATACCCTGATTATTTATTATTAATGCATTTTTTAAACTTTTGGTTTCTGCACATTAGTATTTGCAAAATTGGTCCTTCTTAATCCATCTTAGTCCACTTAAATTGTTGATTATCCAAAGGCAACTTCCCTTTGTAGTGGCATTAGTAAATAAAAATATTGAAATAGTGTTCAGTTAGATCCAGGGAAAAGAAAAATATGCATAAGCTTTAACTGTAACATTGTCAGATTCGGCAAGAATCACTCCTTACATGTTTTCTGCTCCTCTGAAAGTCTATCTTATTTTGTCACTGGCCTGAGTCTCTTCCATTTCAGGTTTGGCTCAAATCTCACAGGTTTTCTTCAGCTTTTCTTAATGGTCCCAGGCTCTTCTCTGTCTCCTAAAACACTGATTTGCTGGGCCATACTTTGACATTTAACTTGCATTTCATTGGTTCTGTTTCTCATTTCTCTTGTCTGTTAGCTGAATGAGAAAGTCCGAATGAAGCCACATTTCTCAGTCTTTTGTATTCTTGGGGCATCTAACCTGGTACCTTGCACACAGTAAGTACTTAATGAAGAGCTCTTATTTGTGAATAGTTTTTACCTTAATCCACTTGAAGTATCAGTTGCCCACCGTAATTAACACCCAAAGCAAAAACATGTGAGACCTACTTCTGCTGGTCTAAGAAAAATAAAAAGCAAAGCAAATGCTTGAAATCTGAGAGTTTGAAACCTCATCTTGATAAAGGGAAGAGCAGTTTTATGAGCTCTGCCTTCATTCAGGATTTTGGCTTTCCCTTCATAAACTGGCACTGTACCACACCACAGAGAAATTTGTTTATTTCCTAGGACGCTGGGCTGGGGGAACAGTGCCACTCTCCAGTGCCTGCTTTCGTCATATTTCATGTTCTGCAGCTGAAGTTGTTCCAAATAAAATGTTATTTGCAAGAGCGTTAAAAACAAAAATGACCACTGAAAAGACATTCTGCTTCGAATAGGGAATATTTCTTTCTTTCTTGTTTGGCTCTCAAATTCAGGTAGGCAAAATTGCTGGTTTATCAGTGTCAGGCTGTTCACTATGCAGCATCTCATTGAAACAGAATGATACAGAGAAGTAAGGCCAGTGGAGCCAAAGCTGGGAGTTTCCTGGGAACCACTGAAGATTCTTGGCAGTTTCTACCAAACAGACTTAGGCCACATGTAGGCAAATAACCATGCATTACATTTCAAATCTCTACGTAATCTCTCTTGGACATCTTTTTTCTTTTGTTTTCAAAGATGCAGAAAAGAAGGAGTCAGTGCCACTGAGCATAAATCATCTTCCGTTGCTCAGAGATGAGATCATACAGGTCAAGGTCCAGAAACTTGGAAAGATGGAGACTAGTGTAGAAATTTTCCCAGCTTCCTCTGTGTCTTCTAGCCCATGGAGGATACTTCCTTCCGGTTCTGAAATGAGCTATGAGCTTAAGCCACTAGATCTCAACCTATTATATATATGATAACCTACAGCAAACCTCTTTTAGGATGGTATGGAGAGAAAGCAGCAGAGAAATCTGATCATCGCTTGTTAACACAAAACATTCCATTCGCATCTTTACTTTGAGAATCCTTCTAGAGTCGGAAGTTGCTAGAAAATTCTAGCATCGTTTCTTTTCTGAGGAAAAGAGAGCAGTCATAGAATGAAAGGCTTTCAAATTATTATTATTTTTTTGGTGGCCACAGGGATCATCCTTTTCATGGAAAGAATGAACTAGCAAATAATTCCCAGCCTTAAGCATACTGTCTCCTATGCAACCCTGCTTTCTCCAGTTATATATTGTAAAATATTCTTTATTGAGAAATGAGTTTGCTTTTTGAGGGACTCTCTCCTTGTATCATTGTTTTCTGAACTTTGAGTTCATTAAATTGAATTAAGTTTGGACTAATGCTTCAAAGTTCTTATCTGAAGGAAACTTGGGTGATTACCAGGCTCATCCGAGCTCTGGAGGGAAAGATCTCAGTTCAGGTTATACTGTGCATATTTGCCCAAAACCCACGTTTGCATTTGCATCTTAGCCAGTCTTCATTTCTTGGAAAGCATTTTTCACACATGCTGAGCCTTGGTGGGGAAAATATAAACTCCTGGCTTTGAAGGGTGCCATGTATGCAAATGTAAAAATGTGGCAGGATAAAATATATTTCCCTACTGGGCCAAGTTTGGCTTTATAATTTCTCATTCCAGTTGGCATCCACACTTTTTTTCTTATTCTGAAAAATTTCAGTAAAGTGCAGGGTGGGGCTTTTCTGGAGAATCTACCCTGTGTGGTTGTGCTATTGGGACCATCTAGACCACCGATTTCCTTATAAATTCAACAAGCGCTTGAGGTTCTAAGTTCCTTACATTTTGCCTGTCAGGAAACGGAATGACAGTTCCAGTGAGATGCTCTTCTATAGGGACAGGGGTTGATGGTTCTTTCGAGACCAGAATACAACCTCTGTCATGGGAAAAGCTATTGAAGTGGTTTGAGGAAACTTATTTTTCTATTCAAATCTAACTGATGCATGGCAAGTGTGGAAAAATGGAACTAGTCCGGAACGTCCTGTAATAAAAATGACCACTCAGAAACTGAGTTCGAACCAGTTCCTTCAGAAATTCTAGCAAATGTCTGCAGCTCTTGGGTGTAGCCATGCAAAATCATGGTAAGATAATGAAGTGCCACAAAAGTTCATTTGTGTAATATAAGACACACTGACAAAAGTGAACGGGTTCTGAGATGAGGCGAGAATGTTTTCTTTCTACCGGAATCATGTCTCTGACCATCGACTATGAGACTGACAAATTGGCACTGAACACTGAACTAGAAGCTGAAGCCCAGAGAATTACATTATTTATTCATTTTGCCAGGCATCATGTGAGAAGTGTATCCATGGAGTTTGCATTTTCAAGATGATGTAGAGAGAGCACCTAACATTACGTTAGGTACAGTGTAGTAGTTACTGGTGCATTTGAGAAATAATCCTTGTTATCTAGGAGCAAATAGTTAAAAATATATACATGGAACTCTTATTAGTGAAAAAGGCATTGTGTGGCTATGTTTTTGTATTTATAGTATAGTTAATCAGACTGAGTTACTGGTCCAGAGAAGGGAGACACTGATATGAAATTTAGTGAGGGTAAAGGGTCTTGTGTAGTGGAATGGATGCGAACTAGAACTGAGATTGGTGAGGATTTGGTCAGGCAAAGAGAAGGGAGACAGGAGATTAAGAGTTAGAAATTGATGTGACCTGATGAAGGGTGGTAAGGCTGAATGGTAGGGGAGTAGTGGGCAAGAGTACAATGAACTTTGTATGTCATTAACTTCGGATTGTCCTTTCCCTGTGGTTAGTGGAAAATGTTTGGTCACCTTTGAGCAAGATTGTGATCAAATGAAATGGATTTTGGGGGAAAATTATTTTCATAGTGGTCCACAGCACAGATTATCGGGATGGGACTAGAAACAAATGATCGTGAACATTGGGAAGGCTATTGTAGTAATCTGGGTAAATGGAAGGAGCTGGAATTGGAATGGCACAACAGGGAACTGAAAAAATAATTGGATGAGACAGAACACATTTTGAAGGAGGGATGGATAAGACTTGAAAACTAAGAAGTTTTGAACCACAAAGAGATTCAGGGTATGTATCAGCATAAATTGAAATGGGTATCTAAATTTTGTGCAACAGAATGAGTTTATTGCCGATGGCATTTTTATATAGTTATTTAGACACTGTCCAATCATTCCTTCACAACTTCCTCTTGCTTGAATAATTTCTGGGTGTAGCTATTTATTCAGCAAGAAAGAAGTCTGAGTTATTCTGAATGAACCATCTACATACACAATTACTTTGAGAACAGAAGCTATATAGAGAGTGCTCATGAATATTGGTTAATATTCCAAATTACTTGCTGGTCAGTGATGGCAAAATTTTCCTTTGCCTAAATGAAAGCTTTGATAGGTTAATTCTTTTCAGAAAGAGACTTGTCTTCTCCATGATTTCTTGCCAAACCGTAAAGTTTAGTCACTTTTCGTGTGCATTGTAGAGTCTTTGAAAGATTGCTTGATATTGACATCCTAGAATCTGTGTTTTCATTTCCACTGCAAGAAATTCTCAAAAGGTAGGTAAACTCTGTAACTGATGAGTCCTCTCTTTCTTTGGAGATATACTCCATGGTCACCAGATTCCTGAAAGGAACAATATTTTTCTTTTGTAGTTAGTCACATTAACTTTTTTTTGTTTTCTAATCAAATAGGAAAGGGGGCTTAGTCTATCACGTTGGAGAAAGCTGAGTGCCAATCCGCCCAAGAAGACGTTTTCTTGGATCTAAGCTGCGATACCGGAAGGAGGTTCTGTGTGTCAGTTTCCCAGAATATCTGGCAGTTGTCTGGGTCATCAAAGTGACATCTCAAGATCAGGTGAGATCATGTCCATCATAATGGACATAATGCTGCTCTTTTAGGTAACATATTTGAAGAATGTCAGTTTCTGAGCATTATTTCTATATTTCATTGTACAGGGCAAATGTTACGGGCCCACAGCGTAGGGTAGGATATCATAAAAGACCCTTGTTCAGAGCCTAATTATTATACACAAGACTCCAGCAGAGGGATTTCAAAGCCCTTTTTGAATGGCTGAATACTCAGTTTTTGGAGCCTACAGCTGTCTATTCTTTTGCTTTATAGTGGTCTTCCATTCTTCTGTCTGCTGAAGATACAAAACCACATCTCAAACCCCATGTAGAAATACTATAAAAAGCATCTATGATTAATAGAACATTTTCTACATTAACTGTCTTAACCAATTCTATTAAAAGAAAATTTAAAGAATATCCCCCCACCCCTTTTTTCTCCTTCCAAGTTTTAGGGGGTGTTCCAAATATGGAAGCCTTCTGTCAGATTCCCAGGGATCAACGGCGAGGCTTTGTGACTGTGATATAAAAAGACAGAGGTTTCTCCATCTTACCCCCCGCATGTTGTTTTAACCATTCTAGGACGACAAAATATGCTGGAGAGCTTGGTGCCCTTATGGAAATGAAGGCCACCTACTTGATCTACGACTGTTTCCACTTCAAAAGTGACAAGAAAAAAAAAAAATACGAGGGCATCTTTGCTACTTCTTTAACTCAGAATTTCAGGTTCTCCCCTCTCGGCGGTTTCCCTGGATTCTGTGATCTCCTCCTCCTCTTCTTCCTCCTCCTCCTCTTTTCCCTCCTCCTCCTTTCTCTTCCCTGATTTGTCGTTCCCCATGCTGACCGTGGACTTCATTCCACTTGTGATAAGTTGAAATGACAAAAGAACCGAGGAGGCGGTGGTCAGATTGCAAAGGACAACACGGCATGTGGATGGAAAACAACCACCAGAACACAGGACCTTGTGAGAAGCCCAGAGATAAAAGGACCTCATTTTCCTGGCAAGCCCCATGGCTGTTCTGCAATGACGAATGATACGACTGTTATCTTGACACCATACTCTCCCATGTTGAAACTGTTTATGAGAAACAAACATCATATGAAAAACAGATTGCCAGACACTAAGTAAATCACTGTACAGGGTAGCGAGTCAAGTATTGCCAGTTTTACCCACATTGTCATTGTTATGATGTAACACATTCCTTAAGACTGATATTTTATCCAAATTTGGGCACAAAAGCCTCCCCTTGATCAGTTGGCTGAGAGTCTCTACCCTATAATATGTCACACACATACGCAGACGCACACAGCCAGATTTGGAATCATACCTAACCTGAATCAAGCACAAAGATCCAGAGAGAGCAGAATATTCAAAAGGTGTGCAGAGATTATACAAACTGTAAATTTCAGCCCTTGCCTAGGCAATAAACCCAGTAATCCTCCAAGCTCTGCTAGCAATGATTAATAAACAGTGGGTGTGCTAAACATATGGAAAAATCATCCCATCTGGACCATTTAAAACTAGGACATAGACTTTATCTTTGTTTATTTCATCCTTAGCTAAAAGGCTTATTATGAATTGCAATAATCCAAGAAGCCAACCGTGGAAGACAGACAAACTCTTTAGATAAAACCAAAAAAGCAAGTTCTGTAACCGAGGACCAGATGTATTTTTGGGTTTAGCCCTTGTACATATTTAGCTGAGCTTTTCAAGTGGTGAAGATTTGCATGTTTGTTTTGCAATACTAATGAATATGTTTTTGATTTACATTTTAGAAAATGGAAACTTTTATCTTCTTGGGGCTTTGTAACTTAATGACTTCCAGAGGGTGGTTTGGTGTCCTCTTTTAACCCTTCCCCAGGAGAAACAGATCTCGTTTTGAGTCCCAGAGCTATGTCTTGCTGAGGAAGACTCCTAAACTAATGTCTTTTGTTGTCGGGAGTGTAAGGTTTGAGAGCTTTTGACTTTCAATCTAGTGAAAACATATGTAAATGGCAAATTATTTTTGAACTGGCTTTAATGTGAATCTGGGGGGTATAAAGAATGACTCCACAGATGATCTTTATATTAGAAGAATGAGGACAACTCTTTGGGATAAACATTGCTTCAGAAGGTAGGATCTTGAGTGTTGGTTCAATTCACTCATAGATAAAGATTATTTTAGGAGGATGAGGAGGAAATATCTTAAGGATTTTTATTTTTATATATTTATTTATTTTTACTTCTGAATGTTATCCCTAGGATCAGTCCTTTCTTCCTTTAAATTTCTTTGAAGATGTTACTTGGAAAAACACGTAAACACATTTCCCCCTCAAGACTTCCTTTGCTTGTGATTTGGATTGGACAAGGACCTTATCAGAAGTGGAAAAATTTATCCTTGAGGGATATTAGAGTGTTTTGGAAGAAGACATAACTAGAGCTTTGAACTCTCATTATTTGACAAATTGGTCCAAAAAGATTGCTTTTCTTCCAAATTCTTCCAGTAGCTTTTTTTTTTCAAATAGCATATGATACAATAGCATGCCTTTAAAATCCCATATTGAGGCCATGAAATCTCTTAAGTGCTTAACCTTCTGAGACAAATAAGAGAAGGTGTGATATCATACCGAGCATGGAATGGGGAGGTTTTACATTAGTTCTGCAGTGATCAGCAGCCTTGAGATTTGGTGACCACGTCCTGGGGGGCCGCCTTGGTTGTGTGATAAGGAACCTAAAGGCCTTCCCTTGTTCCACATGAGGGAGGTTTATAACTGCAAGTCCTGAGCCCAATTCTTCCCATGGGAAGTCAGCTTATCCCTAGAGAATATTTTTTGTCACCCAGAGTCTGTGAATAACTGCTTTCAACTTTCCAGACCAGTTTTATCATGTTATATTAAAATTGGATACGTATTTGTTGTAAGTTCTTGGGTAGCAAGCATTTTGTAACACAATTTCCTCAAATCAAGAAAGATTGAAACACAGCCTAAAATTTCCTCCAACTCTTTCACCTCTAGTTCATTGTAGAAGAAAAAAGTAGAACGAAAACACTGTTCACAAAAACTACCTACATGTCTTCTAAAAATAGATATTTTTCTTATTCTGAATCCAAGCCTAGAAAGACATTTGTTTAAGTGTGATCTTAATTTATTAGATCGTAAGTTACTTATTAACTTACCTTTCATCTTCCTCCATGATAAAGAAGTGGGAAACTATTAAATAATTAATCCTATAAAGACTATGGGGGAGGAATTTTGTTCTTATTATCTTGCTGTCACACAAAACTTGCAAATAGGTCTTATTTCAGAGGGAAATACAAAGAAGCCCACCAACCTGTACAAACAAGGTCATAGCAAAAAGTGGATACAAAACTAATATTCCAGCTTATAACTTTTTGTTTTGTTTTATTTTTTGAGGCAGGGTCTTGCTTTGTAATTCAAGCTGACCTTAAACTCATTATGCAGAACAGGCTAGCCGCAAAGTCCAGGCAATCCTCCTGTCTCAGCCTCCCGATGCTGGGATTACAGGTGTGTGTCACAACACCTGACCTATTTAGTACTTTTCGCTTCCCCCAGTCATTTTGTTTGTCCAACAAAATGCTGGATTAATTCAGGTTTTAATTTCAAACTTCTTTTTTTTTTTTTTTAATCTGGAGCACCTTCAAATGAGTACATTCAACTTACCAGGTACCTTGAATAGTGTAAGTGTGGTGGGGCGCAGAAAACCAGTGCTGGCAAGATTGCAGGAGCAGCTGGCAAGAGTAGTTAGGGACAGAAGGACCTGGGCACAGCCAAGGGAGGACTGTGTCAGCTGTGGTCAGTTGTTCTTTTGAGACTTTCATGGTATTGATTAACTGCTCTAACCCTAAGAATCTCTTTGTGATAAAACAGCACACAAGTTTTCCTACAGATAGGAATGGTGCTGAGGTCCTACTGTGTGAGCCTGTGTTGGCTGGGAAATACACCTAAGACCCATGAAGTAAGGTCAACTCTCACCATTTAAACTATTTCTAATTTTGGTGGATTTCCAGGAAATTTTCATTAACAAGTAATTCATTTAACACACATTCACTGAGAATTAGCTAGGCTGCAGACTTTGTGTTGGTGGTGGACACAAGATCATGACAAAGACTCGCCTTTCCCCACCTGCAGGAGTTCACAGTCAATTTAGGGAAAGGGTCGTGCGAGGAGAGGTGTGGAGTGCCGTAAGGGCCGATGGGAAAATGCCCTTGCTCAAAACTCTTGGAGCAGTGGAGGCTGGGAAAAAGCACAGGAGGTGAAGGAATTGACCTACATAGGAGCTCATATTTGAAAGGGCAAGAGGGTGGAAGTGTACTAGTAGGAGGAAATAGTAAGAACAGAGGCTCAGAGATGAGAGAAAAGATAGCAAAGTCAGGGAACAGGACATAAACCAAACCCCGTAGAACACTTGCTTGGGGATCTGAAACAGAACCTTAGAGTTCAAAGAGGTCTTTGAGGTCCTCACATCCAAGCTGTCTGAGCAGATGACTGATCACTCATTGCTTCTTGGACATCCCTGGCAAGGAAAGCTTCTCTGACTATGCCCACTTGTTTGTTAACAGCTCTCATCAAGTTCTGCCATATGCAGAACTGAAATCTGCCTCCCCTTTCTTACCACTTTGTCTTCTACCTTTTCTGGTCAGTGGGACGATTTAAAGCTTTTCCTTTGTTTAGGAGTCACCTGGTCAATGACTCCCTGTTTTGGGGGAGTTGCATGCTACACCAGACAAGGCATGGTCAAACTTGAACAAGTCACACTTGTAGCAAATACTTGGACTTTGTGCACTAAAATCCTACAATATCCTCGAAATGCAGTTTTACATAAGCTCCCACTCAATCATAATATTGCGCAGGGGGAGGGAGGCCTGATACTTGGCTGAAAGAGCTCCCATCATTAAGATTATATTAGGGATTCAATTTTGTGCAAGCCTTCCTGTAAATTTCCCCTTCCCATCCACCACATCTCACACCATGCCACCGTTGTGCTAGCTTGAACCGTCAGCACACCTGTACTTTTTTAATGATTGTGGCTAAAGCTAAGTGCCAGCTGGAGGGCAAGGTCACATTTCACGGCCGTGTAACTGGAGAACAGTGTTTTCTAAGCATAGAGGTAGCAGAGCCATGTAGGAAAGTTTGAGAAATAGACCTGTTCGAAAGTCACTTAGCTTTGGTAGTGAATCATCTTTTAAATACTTGACTGGACTTTCATTTTAACTAGGGTCACTCCTTTATCTTGCCAGAGGACCAAGTTAGTGGTCAGAATTAGATAGATCCAGAAACCAAGGGAGAATCTGGATTGTAAGGTAACTGGGTCTGGTGTGTAAAAAAGGGTCTATAATACACATTCACACCTCCCCCAAATAATGTTGAATGGATGGTTTTCTTCAGCAAGTGGTCCTGAATCATCATTATTAGCTAAAGCCATATTTGCTGTTCTGATAATAAAAAAAGTAACTCATTTCTGCAGCCAGTCTGCTCTCTACAGTGGTCTGTTGATGCAATGCAGACCTGGATGAGTATTGTCATTCTGCCTTACAGACTTTAAAAGAATGTGTTTTAAAAAGACACATATGTACATACTTGCAATGCTTACATTGTAGAAATCAACTTGGTTTCAAAGGAGATGAAGTGACATCTAAAAGATGAGAAATGCCTAGCACTTGAGTTTAGAGAATTTTAGTTTCATCTGCAGAAACACAGTGAAAATATCCAAGATCTAATCTTAAAATAAAACTTGGCTCTGAGAGACATATGTAATAAATTAACAGATTAAAGTTGTTTACACCTTTGGCATTTTTAATCTCATATTTCTGCTTTAAATAGCTTTGCTGGCAATTATGTACTAGATTTTTTTCACCATATAATTCTAAAAGTTGCATGTTGGGCAACCTTTTTAAAAAAATTTATCTGGGTCATTTCTTTTTCAGCCTCAGTCTCTGAAATGACCATTAGTTAGTGATAATAACTAATAAAATAGCCTCATTTATGTTTGATTTTCATATGAAGAAACAATATTTGGTCAAATTAATTCCTGTCTCTTTTGAAGGTACTTTGATAGGATATTTAATATTTTGAAGTGATAAATGTTTAAGTCAATTCATTACATTTAGGGAAATCATTATGGGGACCTCAGTGAGTGTTGCATGGAGGCTGTCCAGGACATCAGAGAGATTCTACAAATCCTCAGGAGCCTTACAATCTTGCAGAAAGCGTAGGGCAGGTAATCCAATAGTACGACAGAAAGGTGCGAGAGTGGTCAAAAAGACCCCCATGAATTCAAAAAATGGAAAAGTAAACATGCATGAAGTTTCTTTTCTTTTCTTTTGTTTTCTTTTTTTTTTTTTGAGACATCTTCATCAGATGCTTTGCTAAACAGGTTTTTCTTAATAGCCTCTTTTTCTCTAATGCCACTGGTCCAATTTGCTTCTTAAAGAGTCCTGAGCACTTTCTGTTTTCAGTGGGGTGTGTTGCACATACTATAATGTCCACTCATTTAATCTAGACCCCGCTGTATGGTTCCCTTTGTGAGTGTGTGTGTGTGTGCAGGTGTTTGTATGTGTGTGTATACATGTGAATGTGTGTATGGGAGACATGTGCATATACATATATATGCACGTATGTGTGCATGCGTGTGGGTGCAGGGACACAGGGTGTGCGTATGTATAAATGTGCTTATCTGCACATGTGTGTGCCTGCTCTTGGACTGTGGGACTGGTGGATGTACGTGTGCGAGGGCGTGCCTGTGTCATGGCTAGCTGAAGCCTCAGACACTACTCTCTCTGCTGTCTTCTCCAGTGGTGGCTTTTGCTCTGTTCATGTCTTACACCTCCGCACTTGGGTATCTTTCTAGTTCATCTTTTTCTTTTTCAGATCATTGCTCTCCCCCCAAAAAATCCCCTGTAGATTTGATCCCTTGTTGCAGACAATGCCACCCACCATCATCCTGTTAGAGTCCTCTCTAGACCTTCAGGTCAACCCTGTCCACTTGCCAGTCTTTGCTCCTGATTCATTGTCATCCTCTTCTTTCTCACTGCTCTCTCACTTGAATAACTAGATGTTCCTCCAACATCCTGGACGCTCAGTTCCTCCAGCTCCTTCTCCAGCGGTCCCACTTCAGCACTGTCCTCTAACCCACCTCAACCGCTGGCTCCCGCAGTTGTCCTCCTGACTAGAGACTACGCTTTGTGTCGCGCCCCTGTAATTCTGGGTTCAAGCTTCCCATTCTCTGACCACCACTTCCTAATTCTTCTAAGAGTCTGGTGTCATCTCTGCTTGCACTTTGTGGGCTGGGCAACCCACTGCTCCTCCCACCTTTTCCTTTTCTTCCCTGTGTATCTTTCCTCCTGTACCTTATTGGTCTACTGCCTTTCCTTCACCCTTCCTTCTAGTCAGTGCCTCCTTTCCCAACTCGAATACCATGGCCAATCACTGTAATCAGCAGCTTGCCTCTGCCCTCAGTGCTCTGCCCCTCTCACTCCTTGCTTTCACTTGGCAATACCCTCACTGTGTTCAACCCAGTCCTCCAGCTGCTGCACGTCAGTCCCTCTGCACTGCACATGGCTGGAATGCAGCCACAAACGTAATAAGTTGTCTTCTTGGTGGATTTATGACTACAACCCTTATGTAAATGCTGATCCTGCTCAGCAGTCATGCTACTTTTTCTTCATTCATTTTACCCTGCTGTTTCAGAGCTTTACCTTTCTTTTCAAACTCCATGCCAGTGGAGGCTTTGCTTTCCATTTTCACTAGAAACACAGAAACCATCAAAAGATAACTTCCCATGGGCCACCACCAGCACATTCACCTGCCTCCCCACACCTGTGCTGTTACGTTCTCCCTTCCGTCCTGTTACTGCATTTGGGACTTCACACTTCGTGTGCGTAGTGATGCCACACCTTTCACACTATGCAAGGACATTGCCCCAATGATTCTCTTTATCCTATCATTGCTTTCTCCCCTTTTCTGGATTATTCTCACCAGCCTACACATATATGGTTACTTCCCTCCAAAAATTCTTCCTCCCCAAAACTCTTTTCCTTGATGTTGTCAATGACTCCACATTGTTAAACCCATTAGTTGATGTTTAATGCTTCTGCCTGACTGATCAGAAACATGAGATTCAGGGATCACTTTGTTCTTGGATTTGCTTTCCCTTTGGTTTCCAGGATAGTCTACATTCCTGGTCTTTTCTCAACTTCATAGATAGCGCCTCCTGTTTTCTTTGCAGGTTTATCTGCATCTCTCCCATGTCTAAGTGACACAGTCCTCTTCTTTTTGTCACTTACACCCACCTCCTTTGTGATCTTACTGGTTTCATGGCTGTAAATGCAGTCAATGTGCTGTCAGGTCCTGCGTTTCTAGCTCTAACTGCGACCTCTCCATGAACTCCAGACTTGTATGTCCAGCTACCTTTTGGGCATCTCTCCTGAGATGTCTCACAGTGTCTTAAACAGAACATCCCCCAGTGGGGGCTTCCAAACTGATCTTTGCTTTTAAACTGTCTGCACTTACAATCTCTTGTATCTAGTCTTTTCATTTTTTCAGGCCCAAAGACTGGGCGTCGTCTTCAATTTCTCTCATTTTTCACATCAAATGTATCAGCAAATATTATCAGCTCTTTTATTCAAAATATATTGGGAGTCCTAATACTTTTTCCACTTCCACTTCTGTGACCCAAGGCACATCTTTTTTTGCATAGATGGTGGCAATGAAATTCTAACTCTCTGCTCTCTTTTTGCTTCCCTTTATTCAGAAACACCATGGAGACCCACTTAGAGCACCGTGGAGACTCCTTCAGATTTGAAGATGATGTGTTCTGCTTGTTTGCAAAAATTGCAAAGGCTCTGTATCAGAGGCAGGAGAAAAACCAAGGTCCTTACAGGCATGACCCAGGAGACCCTACCTGGTCTGCCACCCATTTCCTGTTTCCTTTTCTGGCTGCTACTTTTTCCCCTTCACCTTTTCCACCTCAGTATTCCTTTCCCAGACACTTTATGACTCCATCATCTTCTTGCTTCAGATTTTTGCTCAAACATTACCTCTTTGGGGTCTTTCTTGACCATACCAATTATAAATGTAACCTCTTCGGTTCCTACCCCTCTTTCTCATCTTCATTTGTTTCCATTTAGCTCATTTCAATATATTCTATAGTTTTTTGTTTATTGACTTCCCCCTGGCTAAGGCACACACTCCATGAAGGCAGGGATTTGCCTCTGTTGTATTCACTGCTGTACCCCAAAGCAGTCCTACCTAGATAACTGAAACTCAGCAATATTTATTTTTAAGCAAATGAATGAATTTCATGTGAGCTTAGCTAAGATGAAGCCCATGTGGCCTGTGTAGGTCTGATTACCTTGTAGATACCTCCTTCGAGCACGTGGTTTTCAAAGCCTGCCTTTTCCTTGAATTTCTCCTGTCCTTCATTTTCCCTGAAGACTATTCAAAGGAATCAGCTAAAAGCTGAATGACTGATTTCCTGAGTCAGGGGACAGAAGATGTGACACCCTAAGGAGAGGGATAAAGGAGCTAAAGTGGCAGAGTGGGTGCAGGAAAAAGAGGGTGTGTCAGAAGGAGATTTGCTTCCCTGGAAACCAGCAAAAGCATGTGGCTGGGCTCCTGTTCACTAGAGCCCCCCAACCCTCCCTTCCACTCAGGCCACGCCCACTACCCTGGGCACTTGCGGCAGGTCGCTCGGCCACCAGCCTTCTCTTGTAGTTGTGAGATGCAGCTAGTGCTTTAGAGTGGCGGGGGAAGGGACGGAGGGATGATCGCTTTTATAAAACAGTCAGATTGTTGCATGAAAGGTGCTAAACATGCAAACTGTTAGATTTTATTTTTAAATTGTGCAAGTTATATATTTTCCCCATTAAATGTTCACTTGCCAGTTATCCTCTTTCTGCCTGAAAAATAATAAAACAAAATTACATACTATTCAACTATGATGAATTGGAAATGTAAAAAAAAAAAAATCGTTCTTTTTTGTGTATGGGGCAAATCCTTCCAATCACTTACAGGATGATCCTGGCCATGATGCCTTTTATATCTTCATTGCTGATGTTGGTAGCATTCAGCCACAGACAACTATCTCTCAATCAAATCATGAAAGAACAGCGTTTTAGGGTATGAGAGCGCTCCCTTTTTAAATCTGCCCTACTTAATTCTGTGAAGTTTCCCAAAGTCAAAATGTTTTCCTTTTTATTTTCTTTATACTATTTTAATTGAGAAAAAATTCTTTCATTGATGGGAGAATCAGTCTCCCTTTCTAATATTTACATTCCCTCTTTTCTGTTGAGGTGTCCTCTTTCCCCATCTAAGCTACCTGTGACTTCTTGACAATTTTTCTTGCTCAATCATCACTTGTGTGTTTATGATTGCATTTCAAGACCAGAATGAAATTGTGCAGTTTGTGAGCCTGGGCTTTTGTGTTCTGCCACTGACTATGGAGGGGGTTTTAGGCAAGTTAACTAATCAGCCTGAAACTCAGTTTCCTCTGCTGTGCAACGTGGATTACAGGCCACGCAGGAATGCTTAAGGGTTAGATAGGACATGCTGTACATGTGCTTTGGCCAAAGACCACTGGGAAAATGAACACTTATAATGAACCAAGTTGGGATTTTACTTACTGTGTCAAGGGACAAGGTACACTATGGGTAACTGTGCAGTGTACAGTAAAAGAGTGTTAGAAAGAAACTCCTTTAGAATCTGGGCTTTAGATGGGTGATTTGGGGAAGGGTTAACTCTAGAGTCTTTCAGAGAGCAGGGACAACTGTATGATTGAGTATCTCAATAGATCTCCCAAGAGGCAGTAGAGGCTAAAAAGAGTTGGTAAATCAGCAGTCATTCATTTAGGGAGAAAGGGGGTATCTGATATTTTTAGGGTAGCAGTGACTTTGCTTTTGTCTTTGCTTGGATGAAATTATGGAGTGGCTTTGCTTGGCCTTGTTTTGTCATGGTTTCATCATCGTAGTCCTAGGATGTTTTGTGTTACTGTTTTTCTCTACTAGGAGAACCGCAAGGCCGCTGTGAGTGCTAGGCCAGTTTCTCAATATTGGGGACAGCTTTTGTTTTTCTTTTTTAATGTGAAGTCTTGGCCCAATATCTAGCCCATGAGGAACTGGACACATCTGTAATCCCAGCACTCAGGAGGCCGAGGTGGAAGGATCACTGTGAATTCAAGGCCAGACTGAACTACTCAGTGAGACCCTGTCTCAAAAACAACAACAACAACAACAACAACAACAACAACAACAACAAAAGAATGAACAAGTGATTCAATATCTAGCCCATGATGACTCAACACATCGTGGCCATTTTATTCATTGTCAAAATCTAAATTACATGCTCAGCCTTCTCAATTCTAGAATAAATAATTCTGATTTCTTCAGCTGAGACTGTGGGTACTGGAGGGTAATCAAGACAACTAATGTTTCTTTCAACATCATGCCAACATTGTGTTGGGCCCTTGATTATGTGTATAGTGACTTGTGTTTAGATGTACCCCCAAAGTCTCATATGGTCATAGGTGAGGCTTTTTCAGAGGTGGCTGGATCTAGAGTGTGTGATGCTGGGATCGATTCATGGTGTAATGCTAGGATCAAGAGCACTGGGACTAAAAGTATGAGTGATACCTGCCCTAAAGAAGTATCTTGCATGAGATATAATGGACAGAAAGAGCTATAGTTACCATGTTGCTTTGGTATATTTTACCTGCCATGAACTGTTTCTCCTTTGCAATGCCTTTATGCCATTCCACTCTGCCTTGGAGTCAGCTAATTTTGGGCTGAAACCTCTATAGACTGTGAACTAAATAAACTTTTCCTCCTTTAACTTTTGGTGTTGGGATTTGTGTCTCAGCAATGAGAGAAAAAAATAATTATGACAGAGTTTGGTACCCAGAGTGGAGTCTTTGCTGTGACTGTCCCGACATGTGGTTTAGGAGTCTCTGAAACTGGTTTGTGGGAAGGGGAAGAGTTAGGAAATGTTTGGAGATGCTGGTTGAAAAAGTACAGCTGAAATGCCTGAGGCTGTACTGGATGAGAGATTCTGGTCAGAACTCAGAAGACCAGAAGACTGATAGAAATTCTGCTGCTAAAGGTTCAGGCTCAGGAGGTTTCTGCTGGGAAGAAGAACTGCATTGGCTGTTGCACTCCAGACAATGTGTGTTATGCCTTGGCAGAAAGGTTGTCTGAATTTTGGTCCTGCCCAGAGATTTTGCTTGAGACTAAGATTAAGGGCAGAAGAAATTTTAAGGCAGTAAGGCAGTGTCATGTTGGGGACTTTTAGCTAGATCTATGTTGAGAATCAAGAGCAAATAGCCCAACAGAATTATTTAAAATATTGTGAGTTTGGCCAGAAAGAAAGCACCAGTAAAGCTGTGGACTACAAAAATAGAGCAGAGGAAATTTTGATAGCTGAGAAGGAACAGGAGACTAGAAAAATGGCCTGAGGATATCACAAGCAGCAGCAGGACGCCACTCTTTGCAGCCTGAAAATTGCAGAAGTGAAAGACTTGGCTTTGAGAAAAGTCCTAGAGCACCATGTTCTAGAATGGCAGAAGCACAGGGAAGTTGTTCATTGGGGTTTGGTTCATGGACACTGGACCCCTACAACCAAGGAAGAAGTCCTTGACGTTATCCATGTGGTACTGGTTTTAGGCTCATGCAGAATGCTTGAGTTTTGGGGTCAGCAAGGCTTCCACCCAGATTTCAGAAGAAGGTCTGGGGGCTCAGGCAGTGTGCTACTGAAAGAGTAGTGTGTGAAGCTGTGAGTGTGAAGATAAAGGTGCAGTGGAGACTCCAGAAAGCTAGAGAAGCCAGGAATGGGATTGTTAAAGGAAAGCTTCAAGGAGTGAGCAAAGTCAGCCAAAGGAACCCATGGGAGCTACAACCACTGGCAGTATTATAGGGGTGGTGCCACCCAAGTCCTTTGGTGGTCACAACTTGCCACAGATTGCTAGAGATGCTGGAAACGAAACTGTGGGGTTTGCTGTTTGTCCTGCTGGATTTTGGTTTTGTTTTGTTCCTATTTCTTGTTATCCCCCTGTTTGTAACTTTTGGAATGAAAATGTCTATTTTGTGCCTTTGAATATTGGAATTGTTTAACTTTCTTTTCATTTGTACAGGGGCAAGCAGCTAAGAGTTCCCCTAAAATTTCAGAGGAGACTTGGGACTTGGACTTTTCAGCAAGGCTGAAACTGGTAGGACTTTGGCAACTTTCAGAGATAGACTAAATTTATTTTGCATAAAAGGATGTGCATAGGTGTTTGTGGGGAGGTCAAGGGCAGAGTGCTATGGCTTGTGTCTAGATGTCCCCCCAAAGCCTCATATGGTCATAAATAGGGCTTTTTCAGAAGTGGCCAGATTTAGAGTGGGTGATGCTGGGATTGATTCATGGTGCAATGCTAAAATCAAGGGCACTAGGACTGAGGGTGTGAGTGCTGGATAAGATGTAAGGGACAGAAAGAGCTCTAGTTTCCTTGTTGTTTTGCTATCTTCTGCCTGCCATGTACTGTTTCTCCTCTGCAATGCCTGTCGTGGCACCCTGCTTTGGAGCCAGTCAGTGATGGACTGAAACCTCTTCAAACTGTGACCCAAATAAACCTTTCCCCCTTTAACTTTGGATGTTGGGAATTTTATCTCAGCAATGAGAAAAACTAACTATGACGATGTGTAATCTTTACCATGATTTGATAAAAGAAATATTAGTTTTTGCATCTCACCATTGAGGATACTGATTTTCAGAGAGGTGAGAGGACTCTCCCAAGGTCATACAGAGGAGAATAAATGAGAGGAGAACTCTTTTCCAGAAGTCTTTTTAGGGTCCAAATTCTTAACTATTCCTTGATGCTACTTTTTATTTCCTGAGTCATTGTGAAAATTCTGATGCAGGGCTCTCTCTAGCATCAATTACATTTCTTGTCCCTCATATGAATTACAATTAACATTGTATTCCCTGAATTTATTTTACAACAATCCCTTTATAGTATCCATTAGCTGGTAGCAGCAATGCATGCAGCTTTAATTCAACACAGCCGGATTGTGCCTTCAGCATTAATTGAAAGACAAATCTGGTATAGTTTTAAATTGGAAAAATTTTAATCTTCTCTTTGGACTAGAGGAGAATGGTGATGCTAGATTGTGAATTCAAAACACATTATGGTCCCCATGCTACTTTTTAAAAAAATGAGTTTACACTGTTGAAGCATAATAGTTTTCGGAGATTTAACAGAATGGTAACACAAAACAATATGTACCAGCCTGAAATTGGCATTTACTCGGCCTTATTATAATGTTGCTGTATCAACATTCAGTTGATGAGAACTCAAGTTTCTGGAATCCACAGTTACATGCATTGTATCTGCCTTTTAGAGTACTTTGTGGAAATAGAGATCTCTGCTAGAATACAGAGTTGGAAGAAGAGAATTAAAATATTTTGAGCATATACTGTATGCCAGGAACAACCTTAAATGCATTTATGCTGTTTCACTTATCTTCAAAGAAACTTGGAAATGGGAAGAATGAATTGCCTGTTGCTTAGTCTGCCATCATTCCACATGAGGTTAATGCATTATTAACTTTTTAATATTGACCTTTGCATTTATTTTTGCCCTTATGGTAAGTCTGAAGCTAAAATTATCTTTTAATATTGCAAATAAATCCCACAACTTGACTCCTTGTTGCCATTCACTTAGTTGATTTTCTCAGGGAAACCTGCTCTGTTCATACAATTTCAAACCAGTCATTTCCCAATACACTGCATTAATTTTCTTCCTGGCACCTCTCTCCATCTGAAATTATGTTGCTCATTCACTGCTTCACTTAATATTGACTGTCTCTCCATTTTGTAAGTTGAGTTCAACCATTTTAAGAACTTGCCTGTCTTGCTTAGCATTCTATCCCCAAAGCCTACTTCAGTGCTGAACACATGAATGAATGAGTGTGCATTTTTACAGGTGAGAAAGCTAAACAACCACAATGGTAATAACATGAACTACAAGCACCATTCACAGAGTGCCTTCGACATTCCAGCCACTAAGCAAAGAAGTTTGGGAACAGCATTTTGCTTCTTTATTTCATCATCAAAGCAACGTGCTGAGCTGGGTGTAGTCTTGTTCACAGATGTATAAAGTTGAAGTACAGGCAAGCTCATTCAGGAGGAAACGCGTTTCATGGGGTCTGATTTTATAGTTCTTTTCACTGTGGAGTGCTTGAGAGTTGGGCAAAGTCAGGAACTCATTTACTGCAGCAGATTTGCCTTCCCAATGGAAGAGGTGGCCAAATCCCTCTTTTGAGATGGTGGAAAGGCTGAAACACACGGAGGCCTGAGCAGCGAGTGGGCCGGGACCAGTGTGTGACTCCTGAGCCGGTGCTGTGCTGATGGTCCACAGTTGGGGCAGGATCATGGCAGAGCAAAGCCCTGCCGTGGGTGTGAGCAGCTGAGACCAATAGGAATCCATCCACTGCTTTTTTGGGGGCCACGTGTCATGACTGTGCATACTTACTGGGCACAGTGGGGTGTTTCGATATACATACACATTACACAGTGATCAAATCAGGACATGCAACACATCTATTACCTGAAACATTCATCTTTTTTTTTTTTTTTGAGTGTGGAAAAAGCATTCAAAATTCTGCCTTCTAGTTATTTTGAATTACACAGTATTATTAACTATAGTCTCACAGTACAACACCAGAACTCATTTCTCCTGCCTGGTTGTAACTGTGTATCCATCGATAACCTACCCACCCGCCTTCCCTCTTGGGCTTCACAGTCTTTGGAAAGCACTGTTCTACTCTCCACATCTATGGCATCAGATTTTTAAGATTCCTCAAATGAGTAAGGTCACGCAGTATTTGTCCTTCGGTGCTATGTTTGTTTCACGTAACGCCCCGTCCTCCAGGTTCACCTGCATTGGCACAAATGACAAGATTCCAATGTTTTCATAGCTGAATAGTATTGCATTGTGCACACACAGCCTACATTTTCTTCATTCATGTATCTGGCGATGAACACTGAGGTTGAGTTTGTATCCTGGCTCCCGTGACTAGCACTGCTCTGAGTATGGAAATGCAGATTCTCTGTGCCATGCAGGTTTCACTGCCTTTGCATTTATATCCAGTGGTGAGATTGCTGGATCAAGTGGTTGCAAAGCAACGTTCAGATTTGCACAGCAGGACTCTTTCAAGGTCCCCAGAAACAAAAGAAGAGCACTGTTGAGCTGTCGGGCCCCAGTGCAGCCCGGTAGACTCAGGTGTTAGTTTCTGACAGATCTTTAGGTCTCCTGAACTTCATTCTCAACCCCAGGACCTAAACCCATCACACCCATTGGACAAAGACTGATCTGTACCTGAACTATTTGGGAACTCTGTGCTTCTCCTTGGCTGGCTTCCGGGTCACTCTGCAGACCCTCTGATGATGCAGATCTTCTAAGGAAAGGAAATTTGACTCCTAGGGTGCAAAGCAAGCACATGGGAAAGAATGAAGTACTGTGAAATGGAGAAAGTAGACAGGGAAAGGACAGGTAGAAACCGACTGTTTCCATAAAAAAAATGTATAAGCTTTCAGTGTGCCCCCTCTAAAAGTGTCTGTATGTTGCCCTACTTTAAGAAAAAGGGGCAACTGGCATTGTAGGACTCAGGAATGCTAATGGCGGCCTAAGGTAGCAACAACACTCACCAAGAGCATGAAGATGCCAAGGCCCTCGTGAGACAGCAGGAATCTTGCTTCTATTCTGGGCTTGTCCAGGAATGCAACGACTGGCTCGGCAATCAGCTTGGGAGACCACGCAGTGACTTGTTATGTCATTAAAATAGTTGAAATAACCACATCATACTAAATCTAGTCCAACTATTTTAGTCACTTTGACATGATCTATAACACAGAAAAGTAAAACTTCTTTCCAGAAAGACTATTACTTTTTGAGTAACAGGGACAATTTATACATCATCTCAAGTACTGTAATATCCCTACAGGGTCAGTGTTTTTTTTTTATTACCAATGAAAGAAGACATTGAGACTTAGTTAACATTAGATGATCAATTATGGACAAAGAGTTAAATGCATGTTTGTACAACTACAGGGCTTCTATTCTTACCCTGTACTTAAAAATGTTTCCCTTTGAAACCATTTCCTATGTTCCAACATTTTTATTCTCATTCAGTGCCTCTACATGCTTTACATTACTTATTAGGAATTGATTGTCTTTCTAGGGATGTCTTATCCATTCCAATGTGTTTCAACATGGACATTATATACATAGTTTGGACCAGATAATTCTTTGTTGAGTGGAGGTGTGTCCTTTGTATTGTAGGATTTTAATAGTATCCTTGGACTCTTTATAAGATCTAGGATATCATGATGACCCATTTGTGGAAATCAAAATTGCCTTTCAACATTGATGAATTTCCTCTTGCGGGGCAGGATCTTCTTAAGTTGAGAACTTCTGGTTTCAACAGTCAAATTGTAAAGTTTTTGAAGGTCAAAATCTCTGTGTGTCTCAAGAAAAACCTGTAGATATTTTATGTCATTGCAGCCCTTTGGTCAACACTAGTAAATACGTATATTGAGTCAAAGATCATCAGGCTTATTCAGTAAATACTGAAAAATCTGTCTGATTGGAAGTTTCCCAGTGCCATTACTAAGCAGCTATGGTTCCTGGAACCAATTATTAAACTTGGTAAGTCTCTGTTTCCTCATCTGAAAGCCAGAGTTGATAACTTTTAGTTCACTGCTTTGAAAGTTGAATGAGGTAATATAAGACAAGTACTAAGCATAGTACCTGGATCCTGGTAGATACTCAAGTAATAAAGATTTAAAAATTTTACTAAATTCATATTCAGTTTCTAGTTCAGTTTCTGGCATATAGTAAGCATCTAAAATATTTAACAAATGAATGAATGGAATGTCTAGTTTTAATGGTCAGGTTTCTCATGACTAGACAAAATACCTAATACCTATAATTTAGAGTAGGGGAAGTTTATTTGGCTCATGGTTATAGAAGATTCAGTCTATGGTAGGAGGATATCATGGAGGAAGCTTGTGATAGAGGAGAGATACTTAGTTCATGGAGACCAGGAAGCAAAGCAAGGAAACTGTTGGAGAGGAAGGGGCCAGGGGCCAGATACCCAAGGTCACACTTCCATTCCTCACCTAAACATGTCCGGAAGTGTGTTTTATTAATCTACTAGGCATGTCTTAATCCAATCACATTGACAATGGTGATTAATTGCCACAATTGTCAGACAGACATAGGTTCCTATAAGAATTTTTCCTATACAATGTTACAGATTGAATACAGCAAGATAGGCAAACACTCTGTCACTGAGCTATATCCCAAGCAATACCTGTAAGATTTTTAAAACATAAGGAACCATGAAAATACAATCATCTTTCAGTATACATAGAAGATTTGTTCCTGGTTTTTCTGTGGACACCAAAGTTTTAGGATGCTCAAGTCCCTTATATAAATAGCATGCTGCATGCATATAACCTATGTACATTCTCTTTATATATTTTTAAATTATCTCTAAGTCACTAAAATATATATTACAATGTAAATACCATGTAAATGACTGCTATGGTATAATGTTTAGGGAATGGTGACAAAGGAAAGAAAGACTGTACATGGTGTGTACAGATGAAATTTTACAAAACATTATTTTGATCTGTGGTTGGATGAATCGAGGGTTGAATCCTTGGATACATTGCAGCAACTGTATGTTGCTTTTCCACCAATAGTCTTGTTCATTTATTCAAGAGAATTTAGTGTCACAGTGATTCTTTTCCTCTGAATCATTTATGTCTGTGTTGGCTTCTAGGACCCAATAATGAGTTTTAAGTATGACAGCAAATGTGTTATTTACTGGAGTTCATGAACGAACACACACACACACACACACATACACACTCGCCCCAGTTAGGTGCCTCCATCTACAAGGCTACCTGGGATGCTCATTAGGAACTTGATCACAGAAGAGCTCTCAGCAATCAGGGAAATGTGATGCTGATATCCAAGAGAGTGAGATGTTCTTGCAATGGAAACAAAATATTCAGAGGGGAACTAAAAACCTTTTACACCCCTGTGGTTGTTTTCTTTTCTCCACAATCCACATTTGAACAAGTTTTCACCCCATGGTTAGCATAGGCTGACTGAGCTGGGTCCAGCAGTATTGATTGTGAAAACATAGTTTAAAGTGTCCTCATTTTGGGTGTAATCCTCATTATGGATTTTAGGGAATCCTCATTCTCAGTCACCTTGAATACTTTGGCCCACTATTAAAACTGCGACTGTTAGTGCTGGCTAAAGTCAGACAGAGTTTACTTATGTCCTAGCTATGTGGTATATGCTTATCCTGGTTTTCCAGCATGATGGAAAACTAACAGCTAGCATTATCAGTTAGGTATTGGGCTCAGGTTTGCAAATGCACTAGCATGGAAACATATGCTAGTTATAAAGTCCTGGTCTCCAAACTTTTTTTTTTAAAGCAATAGGATTTTTTAAAAATAATAAATTCTTACGTAAGATATAATACATAAAATTAATGAACCTGGAATTGTAGAGCAGTGGATGCAAGGTCAGAACTCTACAGACCTGGCTATCATTGAATTATAGGAGGCATCTTTACAAAACCTCAGGAGAATCTGGAACAAGGTTAGAAAACCACAGACCTCCAGTAATTCTTCACCCTGCCAGATCCGAACACCAGCTATCACTGGGCAGTCTGGTGTCTCCTGTGTCATTCTTCTTCCTGGGTCTTTTTATATCTGGTGACCAATGGTATCTCAGTTCATGAATTTGATTCTTTCCATGATTCTGGGTGGAAACCAAGTGGAAGAGAATTAAATCAAATTCATTGGTTAGGTCCAAAGTTGATGTTATGGCAAAATTTGATTGAATTCTCAACTGGTTCTGTTTGGGACCAGCATTGTGGAGAGATTTGCCTGTCAGCCAAAGTACCACTTTACAGAGAACGGTAATGTGCTACCTCACTCCCTGATGGGTTGGCTAATTCTTTAAGCTAATGAAAAATAATTACCTTACAATTATACCTGTGTCCCTATATTAGTCTTCAAAACTCTCGGCTGAGTTACATTTGTTGCCAGATGGTTCAGGAATTAGCTTTGAAATTTTTTTCTAAGATATTCTACCTTCTCTCTCTCTCTCTATCTCCTTTTTTTTTTTTTTTTAGTACCTGGGATCGAACTCACAAACTCACGCCTGCCAGGCAGGCGCTTAAGCCACTGAGCCACACTTCCGGCCCTTCTGCCTTCTTATTTTATGTTCACACTTTAAATTAAAAACATTTTCTTAGGGCTGGCTCCTTGCCATGTGCGATCCATGCTGGCATCACTGTCCTTTTAATGAAATAGGATCGAGCAGTTATCTTTACTGCTTTATTTGGTAGTGACTTGATGGCTATGTCATCAAGATGAATGTTGCTCCTATTCATTAACGTCTGTATTGTATTTGTATATTGCATGTGTAAAGTGCACATCAGATATACTTCTAAGGATAGGCTTGTGAGAGCTTAGACATTACTTTCATCTAACCCCTACAGCTGACCTATGTGGTGAGCAGTTGCACTATTTTCTTTTTCACAGCTTTTCCTAGTGCACAGAAGTTAGAGCTGTAGTTCAGGCATTGAATGTTCCCCAAAGCCCATGTATGAACTATAGTGAAGTGGTAGAACCTTTAAGAAGTAGGGCCTAAGCTGAGGATTTAGCTCAGCAGCATAAGTGCCTGCCTGGCAAGCACAAGGTCCTGAGCTTGATCCCCATTGTATATATATAAAAGGCCTACTGGGAGAGCCTTGGGTCACTGAGGGTATGTCTTGGAGGGCTAGTGGGACCCTGGTCTCGTCTTTTCTCTCTTTTGCTTCCCAGTCTTGAAGTAAGCAGTGTTTGGTTCTCCTGATCATGAGTTGGAACCTCTGAAACTGTGAGCCAAAGTAAATGTTTTTAGAAGCTAACTACTCAGGTGTTTTGCTACAGCTCATCGCAGTTGGGTAACATGCTGGTGATCAGGGGCACTGGAATGTGGCCACAGGACGGTTGGTTCCTGAGCTTTATGCTTACCCATTCTGTGGCCTTTGCAGTGGCCAAAAATGGTCCAGACTGCATCCATAGCTTTTGGTTTCTAGATGTATCCTAAATCACCAGATGAAGGAGAGCTGATGTATCAGTAATGGGAGAATTGATTCAGAATGGCAAGTTGCTTCTCACAACGTATTTCCTAGAAATGAAATGGTGACTTTCCCTGAAGCAATTCCAAAGAGCAAATACCAATGAGACAATCGAATGCAACTAAAACACCAAAAAGGATCGGAAAGTTTTCTACTCAGGGAGGCCCTCCCTGGTTATGCTACTGAAAATTTCAGCATCACTCTTCCAACTTGTACCCTTCTCCATCTCTTCCCCTCATCGTATTTTCTTTGTAGTACTTAATGCTTGCTAAAATACTCAATGTTTCACTTTTGGCATGCTTTTCATTTGGTGAGTAGTTTTGATTGCTGCTATATCTTTGACATATCAGAGGGCCAGGTCCATGGTTGTTTCTTGATAAACATGTATTGAAAGGACGAGTGGGTAAATCAAGGCAATTCCATACAAGACTCAAGCATAGTGTACTTCATTTGAGCCTGGACTCTGTCCCCCTGCAGATGGACGGTCAGAGTGAGGCGAGACGTGGTGTCGTGAAATGGTAAAGGCACCCGAGGCGGAGTCCTAGGAGCCGGGTTCCCGTTCTACTTCTGCCCCTTCCACTGTGTAACCAGGGCAGGCCACTGACCTCCCTGGCTCCGGTTTGCACAACTGTGAGGTGAGGGTGATTCATAGCTGATTATTATGGGAATGGAGTTATTAAAAAGCCTGGCCGAAAGTATGTGCCTAATGACTCTAAGCTGGATCTGAAGCAATGCTCTTCCAAGAGTATTAAAAGCTTCTCTCTTTTAGAAAACATTGATTTTAGTGAAGGATAAAAGCTAAAGGCAGTGTGACATTTTTATTCTCCTGAGGGGGCCCTAAAACATTTTAGCAATTTCCCTTCTGGCAAATGCCAGAATAAAAACCGGCTGCTTGGCACCGCTGCCCGGCCCTTTTCCTCGGGCCCACATCAGTGAGCCGAGCCCCGGGGGACCCAGGGCGGGGTCACGGATGCTGGGGCCTGCAGGTGCCTCGTGCAGCCTCACACAACCTGCACAGGCCGGCAGGACAGACAGCCGGATGGATGCCAGGGGCACGGAGGTTGAGCTAGCAGGGAGTGGGTTGGAGAACCCTTTCTTAAAGAAGTGCAGGTTAACGCTGCATTTAACAGGGGATTTTTATGCTTCCTGTGTGTATGATGCTCGTGCTGGAATTGGAGAGCCAGGAAAATCAATCAGGACTCTGATGATGCTGAAGGTATGAAGCATAATGGTCTGTAATGAGCCATGGTTTCCAGTGGGTCTTCAAGGTCATTTCTTCAGGCAGTGCCCACACTGTGTTAAGAGTTCTGGGAGATAATTAAGGAGGCCTCTTCTTGGTGGGAGATTTGGTGAAGCAAAACCCGACTATGGAAGCGAAGGGGACCAGACAGACGTGAAGCTGAGAAAGAGGGTTTGTTCGTGGGTGGGGACATTTTCACCAGCCTTTCTAGTTGTGACAAGATGAATGAAGGGAACCCGCCAACAACCCTAAGGCCGGATAAACTGAATCAAGTACACTCACTTGGATCCTTGGGGAATCAGGGGCTTTAGAGGGTTGTCTTTCCTGAGTGTTTGTTAACATCGCTTTGAGGAAGGACTTTCAAAGAATAATAGTGACACTGCTGGGAGGGACACAGATAAGAACTGAGTGAGGACGAGTCTTCGTTTAAAAGGGAGTGCATGTGAAGGCACAAACGCACACTGAACAGCACATCTTCAAGACGGCTGCCACAGGAAATAAAGCCAGAGACTGAAATAAACCAAGATGGGTTTTCCGAGATTGTTTTGCCTCATAGCTCTTCCCTTGCAAATGTTATGAAAAAAAAAACCCCAGGAGAGTCAGGAAGACAAAGCACCACACAGTATTTGAAACAGCGTGGAAGACAGAGGCTGGAGGTGGGGGTCTGGGGAGGGTGCGATAATAGAAGGCAATGATGTTTTTATGCGGTTTGGAGCCTCATCACCTCTTTTATTTTGTTTCTTTTACAAATACAGAGATTGTTTGCCCTTTTTTTGCACTGACTCTTATTAGTACATGATTGGAGTACATGATGACTCTGTTCATTGTGGGGGATTGGTACATGCACATAACACATTTCAATTCCCTTCCCCCTGCCTCCCACCACCCCCTTCTCCTGTCCCAGCATCAGATTCATTTGTTTTATTTTTATTTTTATTTTTAAAGTGGAAAATAATTTAACTTTTGCTGTATCAGGACAACACAGCAGCCCTTTTCTGTGACCACTCATTCTAAAGGTGCTACAGAACATTAACACAATGGAGTAGCCCTGGTTTTCTTTCAGGCATTTTCCAAGGGCATCTCAGACCCACACCATTTTCACTTGAGTGTGCAAAAGAACAGAGCTACAAAATGATTAGTAAGGTGAGACACTAATGTCTCCCTTTTTTATTTGATCAGTAATTTTCCATGTTTTGGAGATATTTTGATGTTAACATTCCTAGATATATAGTATTTAAATGTAAAGATCTTAGCATACTATCAGCAATCTTGGGTTTAACAGCTACTATCATGCAACTAGTTTCTAATGCACACAACATAGTTTATTAGTATATGTGAAAGATGGCCTGAATTTTGCCCTCAAATGCACAGAAAGAATTTTCTATTTATACCACCTCAAAACAGTCTTCAGCCTTGCTGAATAATTATAGAGTTGCTATTTTACTCTGATGCAAAATAAGCCTTCAAATGTCCCTTACTCCATCTTAGAAGGTCAAATTCTCTGTCCAACAATTCCTCTTCTGTTAGCTTGGAGAAATTATCCTCTCCAAAAGGATTCCATCCTGTCATATCAGGTGGGTTACTGATGGCCTTCTGATCTGTAAAATTTGCAACTGTCTCTTTCTCAGACCTTGATCTATTTGCACTCTGAGAGGAGTCCATGATGGTTCCAATCTGAACAGGAAGTGATGAAGTTTAAGAAACTAAGACTGGTGAGAACTCATGAGGGCAGGTAAGATATTCAGGTGATGCCTACTGTCGAGGCTGCTGAAGCTGAGTTAGCATCTGCTGCTGCAAGAAACCCTGCTGTTCCTGCCGCGTCACTGCGGGATACTGTGATGGTGGAGGCTGCGGCTGAGGTATTGAATGTATTAAAAGCTGTCGTTGAAATAACTTCGCTGCCGCATTGCATGCTGGGGCTGCTGCGTGGAAGTGTCCTGCGGTAACCGGTGCTGCTGTTGCTGCTGGTGAGGATGCGATGCTGTGAATGAAGCTGCTGAAACTTCCAGTCCCCCTGTTGGAGCTGCTGGAGGACTCTGTGCTGCTGTGGTGGCTCCTGAGGGTGGGGACCCTGCCCCAGTAAACTTTCAGGGCCATCTCCAGGTGTCAAGGCTCCTTTTGGTCTGTGGTTCCCAAATTCACCAGGAGCAGGGACTTTCACAGGCGTTGCTGAACTTGGAATGGTCAGCACACGGGCAGCGGCAGCAGTAGAGCTGGCCTCTGGTCTTAGTCTTGGTGCAGCTGAGGTTTCTGGTGGTCCAGTGGTATCTGTTATTCTGGCTTTCATTCGGCTTTTCCTAGCAGCTGCTTCAGTAGCGGTCTTGGGTTTAGGAAGAGCGGATGGAAACCAAGAATTATTGGTGCTGGAAACTGGGCAATCCTTTTTGGCAAATTTAAATGCAAAATAGGATACTTGAAATAAATCAGGTCTATGCTCTGGGTCTGGTTCAAGCGTGAACCTTGTTACGCAAGCTATGGAAGTACCAAGAATTGTCTGGGATGGTTGGTGAGGCTGCCATCGCAGATAGCAACTTGACTCTCACCAAAAGGAAGAGTGAAGTTTGTGCAAGAAACATCCTAGGGTCCAGGTATCAGCTTCAGGGGTGATGGGTCTTCCTCCTGAAAGGCTGATAATTTCAGGGGCTCTGTATGACAGAAGCATATACTTCTTCTTCTTCTCTATTAGCTTCTTCTTTTTGAGGATTAAGAAATTTATTAGTGGCACTGCCAATGTCATAAAGTACATAATTTCCACTGTCATTTAACAAAATATTTTCTGCCTTCAGATGCTGGTGAAGGATCGGGGTCTCACACCGATGCAACCTTGCAGCATATCTGCATTCACAGAATATCTGTAGCACTCCCGGTTCTGTCGAATCTGTCTGCAGCTTCTTATCCATCTGATTCCCTACCTGCCCTGCTCGACAACACTCCACTAAAATAAGCGCTTCCCACCCATTATCACTACCTGAATTAGCAGCACAGTCCAAATAACCCACGATGTTTTTGTGACCAGATCTCTCTTTCCTAATTGTAATTTCCCTTTTGCGGATGTTGAGGTCTGGCGTGTCACTGACATCCTTTCGCTTCCATGCACGTCGGATTCCAACAGCAGTTTGCACTAGGAGAACTGTGACAACCCCACCAGGGCTGGGATGAGGCTCAGCAGCACAACGCCTGCCTGGCGAGCATGGGGCCCTTAGTTCGATCCCTTCGGCCAGCGACTCCACCAAGGTGACCTGGAGGCGGCCGATCGCGAACACCTGGACCCCACTGATGAGCCGCTGCCACCTCCGGCCGGTCCCTGCACCACCCGCTGGGCTGCCACCCTCCATGGACTTGGACAGAACTTCATGGTCCAGCGCATCCAGGTCCCAGATTCACTTATTTACAACAACTTGCAGTTAATTATCATCTATAATGATATGATTGAAAACCAGACTAGCAGGCCAAAGAAGATACAAAACACATAAGACAATTGTACTACGGTGGAGTGCGCTTTTAAGTATTGTCCATACTGCATTAAAATACTTTCTTTTTTCTTCTCTTTTTATACCATATATGGTATATATGGTGCAAATATTATATATTATTTGTCTTTTATTTTGATATCAATATATAATATTTGTACTATATATACCATGTATTTGTATCATATATATGTACCATATATTTGTACCACATATATATATATATATATATATATATACCATATAATATATATGTATATTTTTTTCATATAAGAGAAATGCAGTATTTGAGCTTGTGCGTCTGAGTTGCTTCACCTACCATTACGGTCTCAAGGCCCATCCATTTTCCTACAAAAGACTCATATTTAACCATTTTTGTGGCGGAGTAATACTCTATTGTGTATAAATGCCACGTGTGTTAATCCATTCATCTGCTTATAGGCTGTTTCCAAGATTTAGCTATTCTGAATTGTGCTTCTGTAGACATGTGTGTGCGTGTGTCACTCTGGTACGATGCCTAACTCTTTTGGAGAGATACCTAGAAGGAAAATAACTGGCTCAAATGGAATTTCTACTTTTAGTTTTTTGAGGAATCTCCACACTGGTTTCCGTAATACTTGCATCAATTTACACTCCCACCAGCAATGGAAAAGGATTCCTTTCTCCCTACAGCCTCACCAGTGCTGTTATTGATCTCTTGATGGTAGCCATTCTTTCTGGAGTGAGATAGAATTTCATTCTTTTTTTAAGAAAGAATTTTAGTATACATTTGTAGGCACACAATAAACACATTTAGTATATACACGATAAATGTGTTCATCGTGGGAAAGCGGTGCATACGCATATTGCATCTTGATACTTTTTACTTCCCCTTTCCTCTCCTTGCTCTCATTGTCCAAGTGGAATCATGGATTGACAGGGCAGGACAGGGACTGAGCCACCGAAGCCCGGTAGGACTGAGCTGATTGCATCCAGGAGGAAAAGTGTGGGGTTGCAGAGTGCTGCGGCATCCTACACACGGCTCCACAGCACACTGCATTATTCCTTCCTCAAGCACCGGTTTTATCATGTAGAGAGGGTGTACATGTGCGGCTAACACATTCACTCTGGTTTGGATGCGTTTTCTTCCCCAAAGGATACTGCGCAAGAAGCCTGGTGCCCTGTGTGGCACTGCTCAAGTGGTGGAACTTTGGAGATGTGGCCTCACACAAGGCAGTTAGGCTTTGGAGTGTCATCCTCAGAGAGGACTAGGGCTGCTCTTTCCCGGTGAGTCAGTTCTGTGGCTCAGCCGTTATCAAAAGAGGAAGTCCGGGCCCTGGTCCTCTCCAACTTTCTGTCTTGATTTCTTGAGTGCGGCTGTCATGATGCTGTGGTGACACAACCACTAGGCCTTCACCACAGCTGGATGGGTGCTGGGGTTACGCTTTTGAAACTCCAGAATTCTGAGCTAAATATGTCTTTTTTTAAATATGTTTCTCAGCCTTGGTATTTTGTTATTGCAAAATAATTGGACTAATATAGAGTCTTAATTTTTTTACAATGGAAGACTAAAATTGCCATGTATGGGGATGCCATTCTAGAGCAGTAAGGTAGGAAAAGGAACAGGGGAGGAAGTAATACTGACCACGTGAATAGGATGCTATGCACCAGGCCCTGAAATGACAAATACTGCATGCATTTGTCGTGTTTTCGTTAACAATTTGTCACCCATCCGAGCAGACCAGCCAGGGATGGGCTCAGAGGACAGCATGCCCTCTGTGAGAGACTTCCGGTTCCCATCATGCTCCTGGGCATGGGACTCAGCCTGTGATTTACAGACAAGGAGACCAATCAACACGGGAAGCTCTATTCTCCTCACAAAAGTGCCGGAAACTTCCACTCAGAGATCAGTGGGTGCTGACCAGACATCATTAACTATCTCAATAAAACAGAATGTTTGCTTCTTTTCTTTTATTTTTAATTAAGTAGTAGCTTACTTGATTTTATTAGTATATGTTTGTGGTTCACACAGTTTACAACTGTTATTCTCTGGCATGGAAACATTTCATAAGTACTTTTAAAATAGGTGTGAATGAAGGTATTGTTTAGGTGTACGTAAATATGAGATAAAACAAAAACCAAGGGGCGATAAATCTTGATAGGAATTTCTTCATGTGAGAGAGACAGGGGACAAAATACTCAGATGTGAATTAGTGCCAACAATGTAGTCTGTAGCTGAGAGTCGAGGTCAAAGGAATTCACTGCATTATTACAATAAACCAGTAATAAAATAAAATGAATTAAAATGAAATAGAGCCTATGTCTAAAAGTAAGATAATGGCATATTATGAGTTAAGGATTAGGATTAATCCAGTTCTGCACACCTGATTTTTGCAAAAATAAATGAAGGACCAAAGACATGAATGAACACAAGAACAAGCAATGAATGAATGAAGAATGAGTGAGGAGTGTATCCCTTTTAGCGTAGGGTTGTCATTTGTTTTTTGTTTTTGTTATTTTTTTAAAATTCTAGTGATAGATCTGATGACCAGAATACAGCAGATATTTATCGGGCTCTTGCAAGGAGACAGACAATGTCTTACAAAGTTGAAAATGTCCCAAATGTTACCTTTAGTGGCTTACAGTCTTCTTGTGGTGACACATGCATAAGTAGTTCATTCCTGCTAGGGAAGGAAGCATTAGAAGTCAGTTGAAGGTGTGTGGTTTCAGTCTGGAGAGAAGAGGAGCTATGGGAATGAGGGAAGTTTCCAAGGAGAACATGGAGTGATGTGGAGGATGAACACATTTTCTGAGGGTTTATTCTAGGTATTCTCATTGTCGTTGCTTATGCTAATTGACATGAGCTCCTTCAAATAAGGTTTGTGTTAGGGAGTTGGGAGAGTTTTAGGAAATCCAGGAAAATCTTGTTCCTGATTCTTTTATTAAAGAGAAGAAATGTGGCTGTTAAGAAATAATTTCCTTTTATCTTAAGTTTACACTGACTAATTTCTACTACATTCTCTTTTGTGGATGATTTTTACAATTCTTTTTAAATTCTTTCTTAAGCACCAGATAGCTTGTTTGTGGAGCTGAGGTTGGTTTAAGAGTCTTAAGACTCTTGAGAAAGTGAATCAACTTTGCAGGGAGTTTAAAACATATTTTTAAGCAAAACTCAGGAACTTGGCTGAATTTTCTAATTTTAATATTTTGACACATTACACAAGCAAATAAAGGTCTCATTTTCATATACACAGAGTCTCTCTATATAAAAGTCTACTTGTCTGTATATAGACACACATATGTGTATATCTATAAATGTACGTGTAATATCCAAAACTTTATTCTGTCAAGTAGTAGTCTGCATAATATACTAGAAGAGCAGTATTTCAATGCCAGTTAATGTTTATTTCTTGAACAAGTCTATACAAAAGCAGCCAGTTATCTCCTTGGGTTGAAAAACCTTGAAATGTGTTCAGGGTGACCAAAGCAATCATACCTCCGAGAGAAAGGACCCCGAAGAATAAATACAGAAATGGTGGAAGCAGTTACTTCCATTCCATAGTTTACAGTTTGGAACACCTAGCAGAATATAGTTTATTAACTTTGGGGAAAGTTTGGAAGGAGGTTGGCTGTTATCTGATGAAGCAGCTTTTGTGACTTCTCTAAAAGTGAAGAGACTTCCATTTGAAATATTGCTCATTTCTTTGTTGATTTTACTGCGGTTCTTATTTATCTAATCTTCACGGAATAGTTTCCATTTAAACAGAAAAAGAACTTGGAAGATTTCACCCACCATTTTATCTTTCTCTGTCTTCTTTCTTGTAAATGTTACTTTATTTAAAAATCACCACGAGTCACCTTTATCGGCTTTTTCTGAACAAAAATATCTTTATTCCAGAGGGTTCCTAATGAAACAAGCGTAACGAGAATTATCAGTCATGCCAAAAAGTTTTAGCTGGTATAATTTCACTTCTGGTAGTAGGTAGTAGTTTTAAGTTCTTATGACATTGCTTTTCAATATTAGTAAATAGTAATAAACCCGGTACCTTGGTAAGTTTGACATGTTTCTCTACATGGAGAGAAATCATTATTGTTTTGAGCACTAAAAGGCCATTAACTCATGGACAGCTTTTTGACTTCTATGAAGAGTTGGGTGGGGAGAAGACTGCTCCAGAAAATTAGATTTTTGAGAGCTTCTTAAGACTGCAGTTTTTAGAGTCACATTCTGTCTTCCAGCCTTGTAGTTACTCGGTCAGAGACCAGGGCGAAACCAGCAATAGAAGGGACACGGTCACTTACCTGTCCACCGCACAGAAGTGAGCACCTTCCTGTACATTTCCATCCTGGTCTCTCCACTGTGAAGTGGAGTCTCGGTATGCGTAGACGAATTCCTCCTCTTCCAGGTATTTTGTTCAGTGTGCTTTGTGTGAAAAACTTATCAGAACAAGATTTACATTGAATACTTCTCTACATATTTCCAGAGCATTCAAAAAATTCCTCTGAATGACAGAGATCTTGCAGGAGGAACTTATATTCCCACAGTGACGCCAATAGATAATGGTGCGTCTCCATTTGTGGTAAGCAAGTCGGGTTCCCCTCGGTCATGGAACACGGAGTGCACATGCTAGCTTCGCTGTGGGGTTGCAACGAGCATGCCTAGAATTGTCCCAAAGACAGGGGCTGGTCTGAGCCTGAAAAGAGCTTACCACAACTCGGAGCCTGCTGATGACAGCTTCATTTAGGATTCAAAGCCGGGATGAGCTCTGGTCACAGCTGCCTGGCTGTCCTCCTGAGCCCTATGAAGTGAAAGCAAATTCAGCCACCACTCTCAGCAGTGGGCAGATGGCTCGGGAGAGGTTTGGCAGTGATGAAATATGCAGGGAGGAAGCAGTGAAGAAATACGACCACCGCATGGATCCGTGGGAGGGTGGAAAAAGATGAAGATAAGGGAACAGGGATAGGTGTTCGCTTCCTCATGCAACAGGCATGCGTTAAACTCTCCCTCCTGGGCCACACTCTGTAAGCGCCAAGGGATCAGCGGTAAATGACGGAGATCCAGCCCTCTGCCAGATGGATCTGGTGGCATTAATGATAGAAAGGAGGAGGCTGAGGGGAGACTGACAAAGTCACAGGTCGCAGTGTAACTGGGTGTGGTTCTGGCGTGGTTTTCAGGGAGGAGTGGAAGAGGATAGTGGGTGATTGAGGCTGGTTTGCAGATAGCACGACGCCTCAGCTGACGACCGCCGGAGGCAGAGAGGGCATCGTGGTGTTTGAGTCCAGCGCAAGGAGCAAGGAAGGGAAAGAGTTGTGGGGGTGGGGTGGCACAGGGAAAACCAGGGGTCGCAGACAGGAGAGAGGATGGTGTGAAGAAAGGCATGACCTCAGCAGGGACACGGAGTGGGAACATCTGGAGAAAGAGGAAGGAAAAGGAGGATGGTACGTGCGTACTGTAATTGCAGTCAGACTCCTAACCACATAGCAGATAAGTAGTTCTGTGGGCTGATTCCTAAAAGAATTGCTAGTGTTTTGGAGTGGAACTATGGCTACGTGCTGGAATTGCCTTGGACACTTCAAAATACACAGAAGCCTGGGTCCTCCCCTCACTCTAGAGGTCCTCATCCAGGTGCCCAGGATGTAGTCTGGACATTAAGGCTTCTAAAGATGAGGCAACTCCATAGCTGTTTTTAAGAGTAAGATTAACTTTGTGCTTTGGTTTTGTTATAAGTAAAGTGAGGAAACCAATATTACCTAAGTCAGGATTAAGGGTAAGAGTAATCTTTGGAACCACACAGGTTGGTGTGGAGTAGGAGCTCTCAACTGGGGTGAGCTTGACCCCCACCCAGCAGTGTACGTGTCAGGGGCTGGGGACAGTTTTGGCTGTCACAACCCAGGAAGAGTGGCTCATAGCATCAGGTGGACAGGGGTGCTGCTAATATCCTATAAAGCACAGGACAGCCCCACAGCAAAGCTCACAATGTCAATCGTGTCACGGTGGAGAGTTCCTTGGGCAGTAGATAAGTACAAGGCCCCATGACCAAGTTGTCATTGTCAAATCCTACCTGCACCTGAACATCTGTGTGATCTGGAGTGAGTCAGTACTCCATCTCTTTGTGGGTTGCTTTTGAGATAAATTAAATGAAGAGAAAATAACAGTAATAATCCAGAGGGATAAAATGGTTAATAAATGTGAAGGCAGAGCAATCCCAAGCAAGTGCTTTGTTTTCACATGGGAAGTAAAAACTGATTACCCTGAAACTGAAATTCTGGAGTTTCTTTTGCCTAGATCTTTGGGCTTAGAAGTCTTAAAAAGAAATGGATCAAATAGAAAAGATCATCATCATTTATTAAAAGCATGTCAGGCATTATATCAAGTGTTTTACATATATGATCTCATTCAGTCTTTACAATAACCCAGATGATATAGGTATCACTAATCCCGTTTTACAGAAACAAAAATGAGATGTGAGTAGTTGAGGATCTTGTCTGAATTCACATAAAAATTATGGGGACAAGGTCCATCTGTTTGCAAATCTTGTGTACTTGACAGGACATATAGAAGGGCAATAGTGTGGTCACGAAGAAAATACTAAACAGGAGGAGATCAGTATCTTAGGCCTTTTTGACTCCTTTTTTTTTTTTTTTTGCAGTACTGGGGATTGAACTCACAACCTCGTGCCTGCCAGGGCAGGCGCTTAAGCCACTGAGCCAAACTACCAGCCCTGGTTTTTTTTGAGGCAGGGTTGCACTGTGTAGCTCAGACCGGCCTTGCGCGCAAGGCCTTTTTGACTCTTTCTTGCCTGAATTTGCATCTTTTGGTCCAGCTCCACCAGCTTTTTCCTTGATCTTGAGTTGCCATGGGAACTGTCACCATAACTGTTAATCGCTTTGGGCTCTGGTCTCAAGATGTTTTTAATCATATATTCTGTAGGGAAAACTTTTGATCAGGAACTCAAATATATAGGTATTTATTTAATGTTCTGTATGTATTCCAGCAGACTTTATTGTGTGTGTGTGTGTGTGTGTGTGTGCATGTGCGTGTGAAAGCTAAATTTTAAGCTTTTAAGAAGATGAGATAACATAAAATTTCCAGTGTTTTCTTACAGCATCTCACCCCCTGGGGTGAACGGATCCATTTTGATGGTCACTATTCTAGAGTTCCTACCACTTTTGTATGCAAAGAGCTCCTTTCCCCTTTATTTTAACAAGAGTATCCTCATATTTATGAGACATGTCAGCTTGCAAACTTAGGACAAAAACTACAAAAACGTATTATCTTTTAATCTGGCTTAACCAAAGCCCAGTCACAGGTAGCCCGGCTGGGACTGTTTATAGGACTCCAGTGCAGAACTCCTCTTTTGCCTTGCAGAGTCTATGCTAGACAATGTGGGGCTCGCCGGCTGCATCTGTCTGTGATAAATTTACTTTACAGTTAGCAGTTATGTGCTTTGTAAATGTTTGGGCTTCCATCCTTTTCCACTTCTTCATTCTTAGTTTCCTAAGATATCCTTTTGTAAAATCCCAACACAGCCTTGATAAATAAATGGAAAGCGATTTCATGTTTTTTTTTTTAAGAGCAGAATATATTTATTGAGAGAAAGAAAGCTTCTGTCTGAGAGAGACAGAGAGAGAGAGACAGAAGGTGTCCTGAGTGGGTTGCCAAAGACTCTGTCTTTTCTAGGGACTTTTATGAGTAAAACCACGAGGTGAGATGGTCCAAGCTGGGGAAAACCTGGGAATTCTCAAGGTGGGCATCAGGTGGGACAGAACTATGGTCAACCGATAAGATTAATGGCTCAGGTAAAATTGATTAAATTGGGGACAAATGTGGAAGCGAGACATGTAGCAAGTGGGCATTGGCCAAGGATGAGTAAAAGGTCAAAGACATCAGCTGAGTTGGTAACTGTAGCCATCCTGGTCCAGGAGGTAGAGGATCTGGAGGTGGAGGTGGGGCAGAACCAAACAGAAAACCAGAAAGAGTGGGGTAAGCAGAGGTGGTAACAGGGATCCTGTCACAACGTCCTCCTGGTTTGTCAGAAGTTCTGATTCACCCTGTTCATCCAGTTGCACCTAGAACTTTCATATAGGATGGCCTATAATTCCTTAAAGTAGTGTTAGAAAAGAAGCTTCAATTTCAATTCTAAGAGAGCAGTTTTGTTGTCAATACTGTAATTGAAGAAATTCACCCAATACTTTTGCGTTCTTGGGAAGTTAAGAGATAAACAGAGCCAAGGAATAGAAACTTCTACAGAAATGTATTATGATGGTGCTGTACAAAGATATTTATGTAATCAGATGAGCAGAGGGGGAGTGGTATGATTAGCTTCCTGCATGTGCAGACGTCTTTTTTGTCTGAGGATGAAGAAGCAACTGGTCTTGTTACCAGTTGCCTATTTGTCTGAAAAAAAGCAAATGCCACAGATGTAAGACTCACATTCTAGTCCAGGTGGTGCATGCGTGTGAGCCCGGTTCTGGCTTTGTGAGGATGAACGCCTGACATCCGCTCACTATACTCCAGGGTGCACTGAATCTTTGATCAAGAACCCACACTCTGATGACCACACTTCAAATCCATTTGCCCCAGACCTTGTTAGCATTGAATTTGGAAGATGTTTATCAATGCTTCTTTGACTTTATTTACTCAGAAATAATAATAAAATTATCACCATTGCTAGGCGCTAATCTTACTGTTCTGGAAACTAGAGGACTGACGTGTGTTAGCAGGGCCGTTTCCTTCTGAGACCTCTCTCCTGAGTTTGTAGGTCAGCATCTCTTGTTGTGTCTGTGTTAAACTTTTCTCTTACAAGGATGCCGATCATATTTGATTAGGGCCCATCCAAATGATCTCAATTGAATTTAATTACCTACTAATGGATAATAAAAGTGTAGTATTTATACACAATGGCATACTACTCTGCCATAAAGAAGGAAACTCTGAGTTACTTGTAGGAAAATGGATGAATTTAGAGATCATAATGTTAAGTGAAATCGATTAGACACACAAGCTTAAACATTGCATGGGTTCTCTTGTATGAAAAGCCCAAGTATAAACTAATGCAACAGCAAAATAGAGATTGTAGGAAACGGTGAGATGGATCTTTTGCAAAAGGTGAAGGGACCAAGAGATAGAGGGAGGGGAAGGAAATATAAAAAGAGTCAAGATGTGTTATATATATGCACTAAGTTCCCATGATGAATGTGATCATTATGTGCTGCAAAATTTAATAAAAATAAAAATTTAAAATATTCCATCTCCAAATACAGTCATATTCTGGGGTACTGGGGATTAGTATTCCAATATATAATTATTTATTTTGTGGGGGACACAGTTCAACCAATACATTTATTTCAGCATAGTCCCCCCTCTTCCAAAGGTCGTGATCAGGATGATGCCACATAAGGAAGTAATTCAGTGTAAGGTAAGTAGTGTGTTCACCCTGCTAGGGATACGCTGCTTTTGTTCACTACATGACATCTGTTAAAAGTGGCTCTTCTCTGTCTCAGACATGAACCCCAGTTCCAGAGCAACCTATGGATTAGAGTTTGGGTAGCTACTTTAGCAGGCTACTGGCCTGGTTAATCCATACCAGCTCACTGGAGACTCTGCCTTAGCCTACAGGGGTGTAGAGGTTGTTGGTAAAGAAGATGGAATGACTTAAGAAGCTTTAGTGCTTGTTGAGGAAGTTCAATTCCATCCCTTTTCCAGAGCCCAGCAATGCCTTTAGTCCACCACGGAGCTCTCCCAGAGTGGACCAGGGAACCCTGATGACCCACAGAGACCCTTGGGTCCAGTGGCTGCAGAGCTGTCCGGCATATGTCTGCTTCTTCAAAGACTCTTCACTTTCTGTCTCAACTTTCTAAAACATGGTTAGTATAACTGGGAAAATATTGTGCTATGTCTGAGGCTCTTATGGTAGGGGAAAAAAGTAGCACAAACCTTAACTGTCACTGGGTCACTGAGTGCCTCGTGAGGTATTCTGGGATTTCTTACACAGCTCACGTGGATGTCGCAGAGAAGAAAAGACTTGCTCCTAGTGATAGCTCATGTTTAGGTATCAGCAGTGCACTACTCCCTGAGATTTGGGAACAATTACTACTCAGGGATCTGTTGGAAGGCAGGTTCACAAAATGGTGCCTATAGCTAGATTCAACTCGCGACTGTGTTTTGCTTGGCAAAGAAAGTGTGTGTGTGTGTGTGTGTGTGTGTGTGTGTGTGTGTGTGTGTATTGCATTTCAGGTGTTTGTAGACAGAGCAAACATCCTCTGGTTTTCCACAGTACTTATCACTCCCTGTTCCCTTCTTCCTACCTGATTCACACGTTTGCATTACTTCGTGGGTGCATGAGTCTTTAGCTGTGTCAGTTCTGATAGACATGAGAGGAGAAGAATAATACAAAAAAAGAAGATGAAAAGACAGTAGGTGCAAATAAAACAAAAGAGAGCTAGAACTGTATTCAAGAGATCATATTATGCATAATTCTGGAAAGACCAGGCTCCTGGCTCTGGACTGGGGTGCGGGTCCGTGGAAGGCAGCACAGGCGTGATGTGGGGGACAGAGGGAAGCCCGAGAGGAAAGGTGCCGGTGTCTGTGAGGCATTGCATCTCAGGCACTTACTACAACATCGCATCTCATCAGCACAAGCACCCCTTAGCAAGCAGGTTCCTTATGCCTGTTTAGCAAAGGAATATTTTTCATCTAGATGTGCCAAAGAATAAATATGTTTGCTGAGCATTCACAAATTCGCTCAAGATCATGAGTTCTAACCAAAGAGTTAGCTTTCAATCCCAGGGCCATGTGGCTCCAAAATTGAAGCTTTTATGTTTTCCCATTATACCCACTGTTATGGTGAGTTGTTTGTTTTGGTACCATGTCCAATTCTGAGGGAAAATAAAAATATTTTTAGCCATGTTTTTTTTATATCTAAAATGAAAGAAATTTTATTAGTTACCTGAGAAGAAAAAGCGTATTATTACAGCTCAAATGACCTCCTTTACTGAGCAAAGGATGACAGATATTGAAATTACTTTTAGCTACTAGGACTACTAACCTCTCAAAAAAATGCAGCCTGAGGAGCAGATGTAGGTGGATCTGAGTGAGAGTTGATCACAAATACAAACCAGGGCATTCTCGACTGAAAATAATGGATAGAACCTACACTGTATCTCTAAAAACAAATTACAGATGCATTGTAGAGCCAGGCATGGTACCATATAACTGTAATTCTAGCACTCAGGAGGCTGAGGCAGGAGGATTGCCATGAGTTCAAAGCCAGCCTGAACTACATAGCGAAACAAACTCCAAACAAACAAACAAACAAAAAGATGGATTGCAGAAGAGAACACACATCACTACTTTGGTTGTTGAGGGATCTTTCCAGTAAAACCTTTGAATAAGTACTTAACATAGAGGAAAATGGTCTCTGATAGACTAAAACCAAGGTTACCAGGGAAAGGGAGAGAGTTGTTGAGATGTGAAACATCACCACAGGGTAGAGGCTGTGCTACAAACAAAGAGGAGAAGAATATCTAAGCAAGGACATTTAAAATGGGAAAATGAAAAAAAAAAAAAAGAACCCATTACTAAATTCATAGGAATGATAAAATTAACTATCCGAGAACTCAAACATGTAGAACTTCCTTTTTATATGTGGTTAAGAGGGCACTGTCATAAAGGAAAATGTAAACAGTTAGGACATAATTAAGACCCTGTAAAAGCAGGTCTTGATAAAAGGTAGTTAAAAGGCCACTTACCATGTTTGGATATGTGTATGCCAGGAATGTGTGTTTCTAAGCTGTTGGTGACAACAGCAGTTAAAGGTAATTGTTGGCCTCTGTGGGCTCTTATGAAAATCCATAAGAAGTGAAAAATGGTAACAAATTCGTTTTACTGGTGGACTTTATAGTTGTACGGGAACTCATGAGATGTCTGTTTTACATCAAGCCTTTCTTTGGGTAAGTTAAACGTCTTGAGTAGACCGCTGGTGCCAGATAATCTCCGCTTTTCCCTCCAGACCGACTTTCTACCTCTGCCACCATGCTCCGTGCCCTGCATGCCTCCATAAACCTCCTGTGCCTTCCGACTGCTCATTGAGTTTGGCCAATGGAGGCACAGGAGAGAAGAGGGCAGGAGGCAGTCACAGGAGGACCCCAGCAGATTCCTAGTAGCAGCATTTGCCTGGTCCCTTGGGTTCCTTTGCTTGGGCGAATGCTGGGTTGGCCAAGGACAGGCTTGGGGTCAGGGCTCAAGGCCATGCTTGGAGCAAGGCAGAGGTTAAAACCATTCCAGGTGAAAGAGGTTGCTGTGGCTATGACCAATAGCTTATGCTGCTTCTCACAAACTGTAGCAAGCCTTGGTCCATACATGGAAATTCTTGCTTGGGAAACAGTCTTCATGTGGAGGCACTGTAGACTCAATGTTTTTGTCCCTTTCCAAATCCCTGTGTTGAAACGGAATGCTCAATGAGATGGCATTTGGAGATGGGCATTTCAAGAGGTGATGAGGTCACAAGAGCAGAGCCCCTAAGAATGGGATTAGTGCCCAGATGAAACGAGACCCAGTGAACTCCTTCACCTCTTCTTCACACAGTAAGCCAGGAAGCAAATCCTTGCCAGACACTGAATCTGCTCAGGCCTTGATCTTAGACGATCCAGGCTCCAGAACTGAAAGGTACATGTTTGCTGTCCATACGCCACGGAGTCATAGTATCCTATCAGTACCACCCAAACAGACTCAGACAGGAGATAGCCCGAGGCAAGGCCCTAACGTGCCCATTGGCATTGGGTCAATACATTCAACTCCTTACTCAAGCCACACGTTGAAGGGCACTGATTTTACACAGGAGGTGGACACTTGTGACTTCATTGGTTACTTGTAGTAGGCAAGATTTCCATGCCGCATAAGGATGGGCAACTCTCGCAAAGGGGAACCACAGGCTCTTTGAGGTGAGACAAGCCGGGAGGTGAAATAAGGACATTTGCTTCAAGAGCAATCACAGCGTCATCAACAGGCCTGGAAAGAAAGGTCTCCTTCTCCCCACCCACGCCCCAGAACCACAGAAGGAGTCAGAGGCAGCATCTTATAAATACATAACTGGTCCCCAGCCAGAGCAGCAAGGTTAACACCTTTTCAGTGCTTTTGGCCACCAGAGTGAACCACATGAATGACCAGCTGCTGCGGCGGCGGCTCCTCCTGGCACCTCTCAGCGCAGCAGCGGCTTCCGTCCTGTCCCCTCCGCTCCTATCGCAGGGCCGCCCAGGTTTTGTTGATGCGCAGGTTCTGCCTTGAGTATGCTGAGCTTGGTGCGAGGCTATTCTTCGGAGTCATCAGATATAAAATACAAAGTCCCCAAGTTAAAAAGCAGCCATAAAAAAGAGAATTCAGTTGTGCTTTGAATGTGCTGAGTGAGGCTACTTCCCCCGGGAAAGAATCACAGCGTTTCCAGGGTTTCAAACTGGATGGCTTAAATCCTGCAAGGTCTAGGAGCAAGGCCATTGGACAAGCCATATGACAGAGTGAGGAGATGCTTCGAGTCTTCAGCTCTCGCCATGGGGAGACAGTAAAATCCTAGGGTGCATTCCAAAGAAGCCAAAATAAGGTACATCCTAGGGGAGCCTTCATTTCAAAGCCTTCTTCCAAGGAAGAGTAGGTAGACAGCTGGAGAGGCTTTCTGCACCTTAAAAACACAAACTGCAAATGTATTAACACTGTGAGTCATATGACTGTAGCACTCCCACCCTCAACCCCTACCTCTGGGAGAAACTGGAGCACAGAAAGGCAGAGAAATTGGTAGTTATTGAACGGAAATAGTGCTAGATCCAGCATTCTCTTCTCCGAGGCAGTGTTATCTCCACATCTTTCCAAGTTTTGCAGGCTGGGCAGAATACTTCTCAAAAATGAACAGCCCACATGCAGGCGACGTTAGCCCTATAATCCCCTATTTAGTAAGAAAATAAGAAATTGCTTTTGCGTGATTTGGTAGCTTCTGCCATAATATCATGTTACTGAAAAACATAGTATAGTTTCTTTTTCATAGCCCCAAATTGTCATACTTAACAATTTAAGGAGGAATTTAAACCAGGTCTTAACTCAAACTTAAAACAAATATTAGCCTAGTTACGATTTAAAGCCAAATAATCTGTTCTAATGCATTTCCCTTGTGGGGCGGTACAGAGCAATTTAAAGAGATTTTACAAAAATAATAAATTCCACCTAAGGGAAGTGGAAATCTACAATTCTTTTAAAAGTGAGTCGAATTTCCAAAGAACTGAAGGGAGGCATCCGTGTGGAGAGACTTCATCAGTGGTTGACCAGACTTGGTAGAGGCAACCCCATAGGATATCTGTCTACTTTCGGTAGAATCTGAGACTTTTTTTCTGTTTTTTTGCTCCTTAAACAATACTGGAATCAAGTCACAGCTGAATGGATGTATTGCTCTGGTATTTTAGTGTATTACAATTTACGGCAGTATTTACTTCGGTTCTTGGCTTGCTGACACTAAAATTATCTTAAACAGGAATTATAACATAAAATTAGATTAGATATACTTCAACAAGTTTATCTCTAACAATAAATATGTACAAATTCAGAAATGAAGTACCCTGCAATTTTCAGCCAGTGCTTAAAGTAATTACACATTCTGTGGTGCTAGCACATGCCGGGGTTTTTTATTGTGCCACAAGCTGGTGAGATACCTCTGCCGCGCATGGCAATGCTAATTAGCAGATAAAGTGCAAATCTGAGGAAGCCTCAGATTCTGTTGCTTTGCCAGTTTTCCCTTGATTGGAAATTGCTGGCCGAGTTTCCCCTCATTCCGGCTTGGCCCATTCAGGCAGAGAGAGCTTCGGATGTCTTTCTTCAGCGCATTTTAATCCATCAGCTCTGCTCCTCGCTGAATGCCTCGTTGTTTGTTTTTAATTCAGCGGACTCAAACAGTTTCCTCCAGAACTGCCTTTTGTGATCCATCACAGGAGAATTTAGACTGCGCGGAACAATAGGTGGGGATGACATGTTTACCCCATGCTTCTTCATCCCTGTCGGACAAGTGCTTTTGTTTAGTTGCTCATAAAGTGGCATTCTGAAGCCTGGTCCTGGACCAGGAAGGAGGAAATGGTGCTCAGGAACAAGCCTGTTTCCATGCAGGCAGCCACAGACCTTGTCCTGGGGGCGGGAAGGGGTCCCAGATACCCAGAGGGCATGGCCAGCCTCCTCCAGGGGTCCAGAACTCTAATGCTGCATTGCAGGGAGCTCCGTGCAAAGCTCAGGGCCGATGCCGTGACCTCTTTGCCTCCAGCCCTACCTGTGAAGATCATTTATTGGGAGGTTTTGCTTTGAGCTCTTGGGCTCAACTGACTTTTGCGTTTACATTCTGGGCCTCAGAGCAAATATCTTTGGGTTTCATAAGTTGAGATGCACTCATCAGGCCCTTGCTGACTCCTCTCTTCATCTCCACCTGCCCTTTTGATTTCTGCCTCCACGCAGATTTGCCCCGAATGTTCTCTCCCGCCACCTCCACCCCTGTGAGTCTCAGCGCTTTACATGTTTGCTGAATGTCTACTGCATTCTCCGTGGGTCATGTGTGAAAAATCAAAAAGGCATAGAGAGGAAAATAATTCTGGAATATCTGGAACTCAGTGAAAGTGTACTCTCTACTCCCACCTTTTGCCGACAGTGGGCGATGGTTATTAATGGTGAGATTACACCAAAGCTCACCTCCGAGGTTAACCATTGATGTGTGGGTGATCGACATTTTGTCGGACCATATTGATCAGCTTGGGCTGCCCTAGCAGAAAAGCCATAGAGATTTACCAATAGATATTTATTTTCCTGACAGTTTTGGGGGCTGGGAAACCCAAGGTCAAAGTGCAGGCTAGCTCAGTTTCGAGGACCTGCTTCCTGCCTTTCAGTGTCTTCGCTTGGCACAAAGAGCACAGTGAGCCCCAATGTCTTTTCTTATTAAGGATATTAATTCCCACGGATCAGGGCTCGCCCCTGTCACCATACTTAACCTTAATTCACTCCACTACAGTCACAACGGGGGTTGGAGCTTTACCATAAGAATTTTGAGGGGGCTGCAGTTCATAATGTTTTCTCAAGCCAAATATACACAGATAGTGTTGTGCATCCTGAACATAGGAAAAAAATCAATTATTTTGCACAGGCCTCCATTTGTATGACATTTAAAAAAAAATAAATGACCCGTTAAATGTTGTCTGTATTAATGTCCAACTCCCCGTGATAAATGCAATCGCTATGTACTACAGACATGTACCAATAAAAAAGGGAAAAGAAAACTAAGGAAAAAGAAGGAAAATTTTTTCTCCAGAAGATGTTACCCCAGCAGAGTGTCTGCCAGACTGGGGGTGATCGTCGTGGGGTGTCCTGGGTAGGTACACATGAGCTTGCGCGCACTGTGTGTGCTATACATCCTAGGTTTCAAATATGAATCATACTGTGTTTGTGCATTAGAAATCTGCTTTTTTCCCCTACCAATATATCGTGAATATTTTTCCATGTCATTAAATGTTCTTTTATAACATGTGTTTCCATTTTTTTTTATGGAAAAAAAAAGTGGTTTCTGCTGCCGAATTTCACGGTCAACTTGTTTAAATTTATGGCAAAAGTGTTTTTCATTGAAAGTGTATCAGAGTGACACGCTCAGTCCTGGGAGGAAGTAGCAGCGGAGTGGACTCAGTGATCTAATCCAAAGACCTGGAAATGCTCTGAGGACAAATCACTGAACAAATCCTTGCTGGAAGAAGCGAGGAAGTGGGAAGGCCCCCGCTTCAAGCAACGTTTATTCTGTCTCTTGGAGACGTTATTCGCAACAAAGTTGGGACTCAGTATAGTTTGTGTCCATTGCTATGCTATGAAGTTGATTTAATAACCAAGGGCTCTACAATTTTTACTCAGCTGGCATAAAAAAAACTGGCCCTGCATTATAACAAATGTGTGAATCTGTTGGAGTATGTGGGAAAGCTGCAATCAGCTGCTGTTTAAATACTTACAGGGATTACTTGTCATCTCTTAAAATCAGTTACATGAAAACACCTTGTAAATGTATTTTCTGAACAGCCCTTGCCAGAATGCTAATTTGGTGACAGTCCGGGAAAGTGACTGGCAGGAATTTAAATAACAATGAAGCTGACAAATGGAGACTAAAGATATCAGTTGGCTTAGGATGTGTGAATAAAGAAATTAAAATTTAGGAAAATGAAGAGAACAAAGGTGAAGATAAAACTGCGAGCCTGGGTAGGATAATTTAGAAAAGATGACATCAAATGGGATAGTCAGTCGTGTGTCTGGAACACTATTCATTTGGCACGGGTCAATATTTTCGGGACTGTGACAAATGGGGTGCTTTCGGTGGAGAGAACACGCGATGGCAGAGAGTCTGAACACCATGCCCCGTTAAGAGCATGTGAAGAGCTACGGGCACTTAGTGGGGAAAAAGAGGAGTCAGACAGCCTGATGAGGTAGTGGGCACACACTTACCAGATGTTACAACAGACAGCTCAGCCAAGAGGACCACAGTGGAAAACTTCTCTAACTCAGGTCTCTCGTGGTGACCTCCCATCAGCTGATTGAGTTCGTGGGGGTATTTGAGGCACACCTGCATTTGTAGCGTGCTCCTGTAGAAGGTCTCCCACTTCACTTCTTTCCACAGAAGAAATCACTTCCGTGCAAATTCGAAACAAAGCCCCTTTCTTGGTCGAGATGGATGACCCTGTACAAGGCAGGGAATGGGCTGTGGTCTTTTCCATTTTCTTGTTGGCTGTTGGGTGTGGAGCCTGGAGGCCCTGGAGACAGTGACCCACTGACAGAGGGAAAGGTCGGGTGGTTAAGATGGGAGTCCATGACCCCTAGTCAGGAATGCAAATTTGGGGTTATTATATGAGAAACCCAATTGTTAAGGTGATCAGTTGTTAAGCCTGGGAGTTTATTTGTCATCACAGCTAATTTAATGCCTCATCTGTGCTGATGTCTGATGACCCTCTGTTGTTTTTGAAGAGTCCTCTCTGTGAGAACAGAGGAGGCTAGAGAAAGCAGATCCATACTTTCCACAAAGCAGTTGTGGAATGAGCACAGGCATTACAACCAGTTAACTGAGCATGAGGAAGCTCACTTTGACCAGGACCAGAAGAAGATGAAGAAGGTGAAACAGTAATAACAATTATCGATCAACATGTGTCAGCACAACAGGCAGTCATTTGTTTTTGATCTTTGTAATAATTCTGAAGTAATAATTCCTCCATGGTAAGGATGAGGAAGCAGATTTAGAGACATTAAGGAACTCATTCAAGGGCCCTGCAAGGATGTGGCTGGACCAGGATGTGCAGGGAATCTGCATAATGAACCACTGATTCCTAAGTCCCTGGGTTAAAGAAGAGAGCTCACGTGGGTTGCTTGGACTTACTCACTCTAGAAGAGGAATTACACAGAGCCGCGTCAGAACCTTAGGCCACAGTGTGTTTTTTTGCTCAATTTGTTTTGCAACTACACAGGATGACTTGCTTTGTTAGTCTGTCCATAGCTTGGCCCCTGTGGAACCTACTAAGGAAGCAAGAAAAGCAGCTTCAGTTCAAGCCCTGCAATGCTCTCGTGGTCAGAAACCCTGCGTAGGATCCTACGCAGATCCCAGAATCCTCGTCGCCCCCATCCTGCAGGGTTATCTTAAGTTAGTGAGAGCAGCTCTCTGCTCATTGAATTGCAGTGAACTGCACAATTCTTTTATGCCCTACAACATAGCTTTGGCTTCAGGAGCATAGGTGAAAGGAGACTTTTCTTACTTACATTTAGGTGGTGGTTGGTGGCGTCTTATCCCAGATGCATATGTTTTGCCATTGTGCTATTTTTGTTCTGGGTTTGTATCACATACTGCAGGAATTCTTAAGAGTCACTGTTGACATGAACTGAAACTTTCTGTCTCTCTCTTTAGCTTCTGAGTGAGGCACAGAGGCCTCTATATTTAATAATCTTATATGCAGTAAAATTTGAGACTAGATGCCATAGACTGGAGGACTGTAGAAAACACATTTCTGTGAGGTTTGAGTCTGTTTGCTTAAACACACAGACAGCACGATGTTTCTGAGAATCCCTTCAGCGACCATGTATGTCTATTGCACTTGCTCTGTCTGGGGTGCCGTCCTATCAGCTGGAGGCAAAAAATTCTCCTGAGGCTGCCAGTCGCATTCAGGAGGCAAAAGTTAACACCTGTGGTGCAGAGCAATAAATTATGGCCACAATTTGCTTTGATAGATCTGGTAAGTTTCTCTACTAGGTGACACAGTGACTTCCTAGTTAAACGTTCTGTTCCAGGGGTGGCTGTTATGTAAGCAATCTTTTGTAGGATTTCTCAATCTTGGCTACACATTAATGCCACGCGGACACATTCAATTAGCCTCTCCAGAGCTGGGATGCAAGTGCAGTGTTTCCCTCCAGTTTCCAGTTTCAGTTTCAATCTCCTTTCTAAATTATCTGTACCTTGGGTGCTAGGAGGTGTGTGTTTCCCAGAAACATCCGTCATCCCGGAGCAAGTTTTCCACTCAGAGATGATAGAAGACCACACACTTTCCATCTAAGATGCCAGCTCCAGCTCTTTAATGAGGCTCTCCCGGCGTCCCTACTGTATCTCATTGTAATTATAACGAGTTGGCCTGACTTGTATTTGGGCAAGGCTTTGAGTGATGGGGGCCTGCCCTCTGACATTTAAATTGAGGGGGAAAAAAATTGCCCAGAGCAGCATGGAGGGGCTAGTAGAAAACCCTGGATGAAATCCTTTATCTCCAGAAACATCATTTCCTATTTGTATAAAAGATTTCAGGAAGCATTAGGTGTTGAGATGATTCCAGAGGTGCAAAGCAATTGTGCAGCCACCCACAGGGAAGATGTTAATTACCCCAGCACCAGCTGAAATGTAGATCGTGAGTCCTGAGACCAGTGATTTTCCACGGAAAGAATATTTTTCCATTCGGGAGATGTGCTGCTGACCTAAGACAGCAATTTAAAAGAGGGGGCCGGTGAGCTTCTGCTAGATCCCCTTTCTGTCCAGGACTTTGGCAAAGTCTAGGCTAAGCCGGGGACAGCGGCTGGCTGGGCACTGGCTGGTCCTGCAGTTCTCCATTGTTTGAGCTTCTAGCTGCACGCTGGCCGGTCCACTTCGGCCTGGGTGGTCCGGGCGTGCATTGCAGGCGGCTGGTTGCAGAGATTCCAGCGGGCTCGAAGCCTCTGACGCAACCTTCTTGTGAAGGCTGATTGGCCAAGAGCTGGCAGCCGGCCACAGCTGGTTTCCTTTTCTTCCCAGTGTTTGCACTTCTATGCCTAAACTGCTACCTTCGCTAGGCTAAGAGGAAGCAAAGTGTTTGCAGCTTTATTTTCAAACCCAGGAAAGGGTTGTGAGGAGACAGTGGGTCTCTAGTGGAAGATTATCATGACGGTGACTGTTTTGGTGAATATTTATAGATTTAGGAATCTCAGAGTTTTGTTATTTATTTTGGCTTTGTGCTCCTTCAAAGTCATTGATTAAAATAATTTAAAGGATGAAACAAGGAGACAGTGTGTGCTGCTCATCTTCTGCATTCTCCTCAGCTGCTCCCCAATGACTCAAAATAAAAACAGTACCTAAGCTAACGAGAGTCCCACCTTGACTTCACAGACAAAATGAACTTCCTTCATCAGTGTCTCCACGTATTCTCATTATCAGAGGACAGAGGATGTCCAGGTGTGGACAAGGGAATATAAAAAAAATCGCTGTTCACTGAGGCTCATGAATATTTCAGATGTGTTCACATCCTGATGCCATTGATGTGCAACACAGTCCTGTGAGGTGAGCAGGATCTGGATTCTGGTCTTACAGCACAGGCAGCTGACGCTCAGAGAGGTTAAGCAAGCCCACCAAGGATGCAATATAGGTGTAACAGGCAACTGAGTTAGTTAGAAATATAGGCAGTCAGACAGGGCTAGGTCCTCGAAGGAGCCAGTGCAGAAGCCCAGATACTTTGCAACTGTGGGGGAGACAGACACCTCCTGCTGTGGGTCAGGCCTCAAGACAAAAGGCAGAACAAATACAACTGCATCCTAAGGGTCAACAGTCCAAATAGTTCTCTATCACCCTGAGGAAGTCAGGAGTCAGCATGCCTATCTCCTATAGCAAGAGTCACTGCTGTTAAGCATCCCCCCGCTTACTACGTGACTCGCCTCCCCATTTGTCCTTGATTTAATCAATTTTACCTGAGCAATTAGTCTAATTGGTTGACCATAATTATGTCCCAACTTCTGCCCGCCTTATAGGTTCCCATTTTCCCCCGCCTTGGACCCATCTAACTTCATGGTTTTACTCTATAAAAGTCCCTAGCAATGACAAAGTCCCTGGCAACCTGATGGGGACCCCTTCTGTCCCTCAGACAGAAGCTTTCTTTCTCTCAGTAAATATATTCTGCTCTTACCCTCCATTGTTCCTAAAGTTCATTCTTTGGTTTTAGAGAACACGAACTTGTGCCAGACATATAGTAGGTTGGGAGTTTCATTCCCCTGTATCATTTGGAGGTCTTCCACCGAGATCGTTCCCTTGTATCACAGAGATGCCTGGGCTAGCAGCGTGGTCACTATGACAGCACACGTTACCATCGCCACCGCAGGCCACCCAGGATTCACAAGGCCAGCGCCCCAACCTAGAAGCCACCTCCCCACAAGGACAACTTTGAGCCAGCAGCATTTATCATCTGTTTACTGCTGTGTTCCAGATCCTGCAGGAGAGCCTGCAACGCAGTAGATGAACGAGCAAACAGTTTTGTTTCATTCTGGATTCTTCCAGCAGCAGTGTTCTTAAAAAACCTTTGATCTCAATTATGGTTTAGTTTCCTTTCTTGGTGTTAAATTTGGTGTTAAGGCTCTTCAGTGCCTTCTGAATCATGCTTTGGAGGAAAAGTGAGGCACTGTTACTTGGTTCTATTTGTTGGAGTCGACCATCAGCAACTTAAACCCTTTCTGCTGCTGCTAAGGAAACCAACGACCGAACAAAACCCTGTGGGGGAAAATACAGTGTGTGTCTTCCCTGATTTGAAAGTCTTGTCTTGACATCCAGAGACAAACTGGTGAAATTCTGGCACCATCACTTTCACTGAGCTCTGCTTCATAGAAAACTTATTTAAAGAGACACTGGTTGCACTGGAAATGCTAACAGTCACTGCATACGATGCCCAGTTTGTCAGGATGTAATATTTTGCTGTCTTATTTTATGCAACTTCAGCATACCATATGTCTCAAGGGTTGGGAAGTCTGTGATGGCATCGAATACCTAAACAGTATCAAGTTTGGCATCCTCAGACACTGGCATGATAGTGCTCACTTGTGCCAAAGTAGGTTTGTATTCTGGAAAATGCAATGTAGCACAGTCATTTCAATATTTAGTCTTTTTCTATGTGGCTGCATAAAATCAATCCCTTTGTATTTTTCTTTTGACTGTTTGCATGGAATAGGAAAGTATTAAAGACACTTTTGCAATAAATTCATCAGGGCAACTTTTTCTAACGTATTCTTGTAAGTCATTTTTTTTGCAAGAAGATTTAAGATGACATAAATAGTATAATTTATAATAATACTATCAAACAAGGAAGAGGTTTAAGATCACAACACCAGCCAGTAGAGGAAATGGGATTTGTGTCTAGGTTTATCTGAGAACCAAGTCTGTATCCACTGTTGGGTATACTATCTCCAATAAAGATGCAATAAAAGTTTTGATTATTGTTGCCTCCTTGCTACTGTCCTTCCTAAAGTATAATCATGCATGTGGTTAATGTGAATTACATTTCTCAAACTATTAATTAATGTATTAATTTCTTTTTTTCTGGATATTGAGGGAGGCCGAGTAGGTGAGGATACACTATTGTATTTTGGCTGTGATAACTGGATCTAGGAATGTGAATGCCATTTTGTGAAGGTGTGATTAGATCTTGGGCCAACAAGGCAATGTAGACCTTGTATTTAGAGGAGGCAACTGCAGTGTCCGGGATTCACAGAGGAGGATGTTCTAATTCATGACTGAGGTGCAGTTTGAGAATATGAGATGATCTTGGAGGTTGTTTTTGTCTAGCATAGGGTAAGCAGTCAGCAGAAGTTGATTGTAATTATTGAACTTGTTTTCCCTTACAGTTGCAGAGAAGGTCAGAGATCTTATTCTTATAGACATCTTGAATCAACTGAATACGTCTAAGTATGATTTTCAGCAGGCCTGGGAGAGCTAGCAAATGATTTTTTTCTTCACTATAGAGAAAAAAAGAATCGAAGAACTAGAATCCAGGGTCTGGCACTGAATTCATGCTTCTTTGACTCGAGCTAAAAAAAAAATATACCCATGGTATCTTGCTTTGCAGTTTGTATGTTTTGGGAGAATAAGCTAGACTTCTCTTGTTTTTCCAATGTCAGTAAAACAAACTGAAATTCAATGTTGCTTTCCCCGATTCCCCCGTCCACCCCTGCCTCCCGTCCCTGTTGCTAATCTACTGTGCATAGCTTTTCTTCTGCGTACGCCCATTCTTGCTGGCGTCTGATGTCTGCTCCTTGTTGAGGTCCATCGGCACACACTTTGCTCTGGATACGTGATAACTGTAGCTCACGTGTTACCAAAAGGCTCATTATGTGATGAACGAAGTTGCTTTAGTAACTCACTTATTTCCCGTGTTTGTTTCATAACCCAGTTTGATACTGTATGAATGATGCTTTCTTTTCTCTCTCTCCAAATTTCCACTTCAGACTTACTGGATACAACTTGTGACTAGAAAGTAATTTTTCATGCATACAGTAGAATTCCACTTATTCAGATTTTTCAAAAATGTGAATAACAGTGATTCTCCTGCAGTTTCCAGACTTGAAGTGCTATTTTAAAATAACAAGGTAGTTTTAAAAGCCTTTTATAATTTAGATCTTTTCTAGGAGAAAAAGTTTTGTTTAACCTTCACTTGAGTTAATATAATTTATTTTCTATATACTTTGATGACATAAATATATGTTGAAAGAGATTTTATTATTACTCCATATATTTTATGACTCTATTGGTATTGATAATAATCAGTGACATTTATATAAACACACAGTTTTCCAATGCTTTTACCTAAGTATTATTGCTTTCACTTGATGGATTGGGAAATGATAGTAGGTGGGAGACGGCTAGTAACACAGAGCTGTAATGCCAAACCAGCCCTTCTAAATCCAGAATGTGTGCTTTTTACAGCACACCACCATGGTCTTTGAGAGTCAGACTGTATTTACATAGAGAGAAAAACAGATGAGCTTCATGGAAGATTGTGAAACAAGATTACTCCTTTATCTGAAACTCCTTCTCTAACGAAAACCTGACATGCGTTTTTAGAGTTCACATCGCATATGGTGTCGGTAGAGGTATGGTTATTCTCTTCAAGAGTTATCCCTCTGTTTTTTAAGACCGCAGAGAAGCAGCTTTTAATTTCTACTCCCCCTTCCTTTTGTACTGATACGTTAAGCGATTAGAAGCATCATAGTCCGTGACTTCCTGTGATCTTATAACTTTTTAAGTTGCTTTTCCTCATTAAGGATCACGCCACCACAGTTCCTGAGGACTTGGAGCAATATGTGCAATGCAAAACAAATGTCATTTAATATCATTATTGCATTTGTATTTATGTTATTTACGGGACCGGTTTATATGGGTCATGACCTTAACAATCCTTGCATTCGTTCGAGAGCAGTTCTTTGTATTACTGCATGTTCAAACATCATCCCAAGGCTTTTGATCTTGGTTTAAAGTGATCAGAGAGCCTGGGTGTAGTGGCGCAGGCCTTTCATCTCAGCACTCGGGAGGCTGAGGCAGGAGGATTGTTGTGAGTTTGAGACCAGCCTGGACTACAAAGTGAATTGAAGGCAATCCTGAACTGTATAGTGAGACCCTATCTCAAAAAATAGGTCTGGGAATTTAGCTCAGTGGCATAAGGGCCTGCCTGACAGGTGCAAGGTTGTGAGTTCAAGTTCCAGTACCAAAAAAAAAAAAAAAAAAAAAAAAAAAAAAAAAAAAAAAAAAAAAAAAAAAAAAAAAAAAAAAAAAAAAAAAAAAAAAAAAAAAAAAAAAAAAAAAAAAAAAAAAAAAAAAAAAAAAAAAAAAAAAAAAAGAAAAAAGTGATCCCAGAGGCCCTACAGTGATATATTTAATAGTGACTAATAGATCTAAAACTGCCGGCCGTATTTGAGTTCAAATGAAGCAACTCGGTTCAGAGAAACGGTAACACATTTGAAATCACAGAACAAGTGGAATGAAAGAGAAAGTGAAATAGGAACCTGGGTCTTCTGATTCCAGACTGGCGGATAATACCCTCAGTGAAAGAGGGGTTCTGAAAATCACAGAGTACTAATTGTGTCTCCTGGCTCAGAGACAACTCACGTACCTTTGAGCATTTCACCCTGATTCCCAGGTGGGGCTCACGAGTTACTTAGAAATTAAAGCAAATTTTCAGATCTCTTAAGTTAGGAATTCTGGCTCCATCTTAGCTGCTGTAAAAAATTCCTGATTGCTGCCCAGTGGCAGCAGTTACTCCTTCCTCTCCAGGAAGTTAATTTCTGTTGCCATAAGCATCCTAGCTGTATATGGTGCAAGCATATAATCCCAGCAACTGGGGAGGCTGAGGCAGGAGGATCACAAGTTGGAGGTCAGCCTGGAGAGCTTAGTGAGTACTTGTGTCAAAATAAAATGATAAGGATTAGCATGTAGTTTAGTGCTCCCTAGGTTCAATGCCAAAACAAAACTAAAAAACACAACACAACACAGCGGGGCTTTCCTATCTCCAAACCGAGGTATCAGTCATCTGAAAAAGATGGAAGTGGTGTTAGCAACTTTCCTTTCATTTTCAGCATGGGAAAGCAGTTTACACAAGATCCCCATAACATTAACATGCAATATGTATTTGGATTTCACTCATGCACTGACACAGTTTACACAGCCAGGAGTTTGATGCAAATAGCATCAAGAATCACAATTCAGAAATCTATGCATGATTAACAGTCCACAGTGTTTTAGGGAAATAAATAGAGAACAACGCCAATTTGCTTCAGCTCACCCTGAGGCCAAACTGATGAATTTCCGGAGGAGAAAGGAGCGATTCAGTTAATAGTATCCAGGAGCTTTGTCCTATTTCAGGAAAGCTGGAAATCACTTTTTCCTTGTTGCAGCGTGTGCTTGAAGTTCGCAAGTTCTTTACAGCAATCTTGGCTGCTGCTTCTCAGCTACCAGCACATTTATCTTTAATAATGGAGATGAAAATTCCTTTATGACAGCAGTCCATCATGGACTAGAATTCTCAGAGGAGGTGCTTTTGGTGCCATGTGTCTTTCAAAGGACTGAAAGCAAGAGGCACACAGGGAAAGGGTGAGAGGATTTTAAAATTATCATTGTTATGAGAAGCCTCAGTCTTTCTCATAGTCCCAGAAAGGGTTTGTCTGTGACAGGTGAAATGCTAGTCAATTTAAAAGGTGATATTTTGACTCAGGTATTGTGAGAGTATCTTCAAGGGTTTTGTTTTCCTTCTCCACAGATCTTTGAAAAGTATGTGAGTCTGTGTAAAGGGGAAACATGTCCACAGAAAACATGTCCAAATGACAGGTTTTTATGGTCTAGACATTCCAGAATTCCATAAGATTTATAAGGCTCCAATAAAAAGTGGTAGAAAACCCATAAAACTCTAGGGCTTAAAATGAAACATTTTCTCAAAGTGGAAATCAACCTGCTTTGATTAAAACACAGTTCAAAGAGAAGTAAACCAATGTGACATGACACAGTTAGTTAGCATAGTGCTTTTCATCCCCCAGCAGTGTTTTCCTCTTATCAGGGAAAGCACACGAAGATGCATACAAAGACTTTACTAATTATTTAATCTACTGCCTGCCATGATTCTGCGACTACTGGTCCTTATGAGGTCCAGTAGGAAGGAAAATTGCTACTCTAAAACTTTTTTTTTTTTTTTTTTTTTTTTTTGCAAACATGCCCTCTTGCCACCAACACACATACAGAATTTAGATTTTCAGTTGGAAGGGAAACGCTGTATATCACTCATTCTACTTCAGAGGAGAGTCATTTTTATCCCGTTTAAATGTAGGTTCGCTGCTGGATCATAGGTGTGTTTTCAATCAAGCTGGATATTTTTTTTAAATTGATTTTATAGTTTGCTCTGAATGTAGAAACAGGTGTAGAGGATATAGTTCATTTCAGTTTTTCTAGGTCAAAGCCTTCTATAAAAGGCTGTGTGTTTGGGATATAGATATTTTAGTCTCTGTGTCTGCTGACTTGCATAAATTTTTTTTTAATTTCCATTTCAACAGAAAGTTCCATCATAGCAGAGAAGCCGAACCAAGAAATATGTCATTAGGGAGGATGAGGAGGATGAGAAGGAAGCTCATTAGTCTATCTAGGGTCTTCAGGCCTTGGAATTTGTCCCATTCTAATAAAACCTTCAAAAAATTAGGGTGCCCCAGAAGACCAATTGGTATGGGAATGGAGATAATTTTCCAGCAGGCAGATTATTTTCATACACCAGCTACCTCACCCTTCTCTCGTGTCAAGCACCTGTCAAATCAATTCACCCACCCAAGGTCATTTCTGAGCACAGAATCAGAGCACAGATACATGGGTCACCTACACACTGGCTTCTAAACTCCACCACGTATGCAGTCACCAGAAAGGTTCGGAAGGCACAGAGTGCTAGGCTCCTCCCTGGAAGTTCCCATTTCCTGGGTCTCAAATGGGGCTCAAACATCTGCATTTCTAGCAAGTTCCCGGGTGATGTTGAAGGCTTGCTCTGAGGACTACTGTTCTGTCCCATTAACGTGCTGCCCAAATTGGAGGGCAGCCTTGCCAATTACTTCTACTCTGTTATAGAGTGTCATTTCCCGATGACTAGAAAACTTGTGCCCACCACATTTTTTCCACTTTAGACAATACTTGTTAAGCACCAACAAACTCTTATTACTAATCCCTTTCCCATACCAGGCACCAAAGATAATATTGTGAGGAATACTACATGGTATGTACATTATAGCATAGTCAAGATGTTTACAGCTTTCTTCACTGATTGTTAGATCTTGATTATGTTTTTCCTCTTTATGTACATAGCTGGATTTTAGGTAGAGTTTTGAGAACTTGCATTTTCTCCTCAGAAAACAGCTTACAAAGAGCTCCTTAAGAGGGAACTACCTCTGTAAACAGACAAATTTTTCAATCACGGATGACTTTTACTTGCTAAATTTCAGAGGTTGGCAGTTTTCCTGGCAGAAAGCTGTCCTCCAACTTGAGTGGAGTACCCACTCTAGTTTTTGGTGAGCTTTTAGAGTGCGTATTTATTGGGACCTTATGTGCCAGGAGTTACTCTAGGTACGATCTCTGTATTCACTCACTTAATCTTCACTACACTCACAGGAGGAGTGTGCTTTTGTCAACCCTGTATTAAAGATGAGGGGATGAAGCTAAAACGACGTGAAATAATTTCTAAGTTCACATTGGTAATGCATGGATGAAAGGGATTTGGAGCCTAAGGCTGGATATTGCTTGTCTATTGTTACTTCTGCTCCTCAAAACGTTAGTGGGGGAGGAAGCTGATTTCTCCCATCCCCGATGTGGCCCTTGAGGTGTCTGGGACCCAGGGCTGCCGTGCAGGTTGCTCAGTGCAGAGGAGCTGGGACCTGGGTTGGGAATCACTGAAATGGAGCCACGCTCTGACCCTGGCTGCACCTGCCTGCTGCAGGTGCTGCACCTACCTGGTGCCTTCTCCGACTCCACGCGAAAGCTGTGGAACCACACTGTCCAGAAGTGGCTGGAGGAGAATTTTTCCTCTGCTCCTCAGGGAGAGGGGAACAGTCATTGGGAAACTTTCCGGGCCTCTGTCTAGCCTCCCTTTCTTTATGGAAACCAGTGGATTTTCGCGGTGTTCTTCGGTCTCCATGATTCAGGTGTTGAAGTTAACCGCAGGGCGTAGAGGTGGTAGAATTAGAAAGCTGGATTGTGAGGCAGGCTCAGTGGCGCACACCTGTAATGATAGCGTTCTGCAAAACTGAAGCAGGAGGATTGCAAGTTCAAAGTCAACCTGGGCGGTTTAGAGACTTACTGTGCCTCAAGGTAAAAAAAAAATGTATATATATATATAGATAAAGGGATGAGTATGTAGTTCAATTAGTTTAATTCCCAGTAGGGTAGAAAGAAAAAGAGGAAAGGAAGTCTGACTGTGGTCTCACACCCAAGCCAAGTGTTTTAGGTTGCGTTCTCCAGGAGAACACGGAGCAGGATTTGGGCGCATGTGACTTGTCAAGGGTGACCCTTGGGAACCCTCAGTGGAGTGAGAGAAACAGACTAGGAAAGGGGGAATCGCTGAGTGCGCCAGGATGCTGAGTGCGCTGCTGCACACCGGGGCGCATTACCACGGCAGAATGTCCTGCCCTGGAGACAGGGGCTGCGGGGAGGGAAGGCGGGAGGGAAGGCGGGAGGGAGTGGACTTCGCAGGTGCAGTGGCCTCTCAGGTGAGGACAGCTCTCCAGGTAGGGGCATTTGCAACACTCCCAGCAGCTGCAGTGGACGCCCTGGCCCTGACGGAGTTCTGGGTGTAACATCAGCTCTGCCTTCAAATGTGGCACTAACAGAAATAAAACTTACATTTTTATCTTCTACATGACATATATATATATATATATATATATATATTCATCAGTTAGGGGAAGAGATTTGATTACCACTCTAAAACCCGAGCAGTAGACAGCAAAGCTTCCCTCTGCATTCAGTGCGGATGGAGATGGTTTATTTATAGAATCATCACATACTCACTTAAGCCTTTCATCATGGCAATGTACGACTGAGTTTGTCCAGAAGAAGGAAATGAAAATAATAATTAGTTTGCTTTGCTTATTTTTGCTTTGTTTTTCTTTCTAATAAATGAAGGGTTTAACTTCTAGTTGTATGTTGTAAAAAAGAATGGAGGAATAAGAAAAACAAGAGTAGTCAAAGGAAATATATAAATGACACTTTCAGTTAACATCGAAAATGCTTGAGCCACGAAGCTTTGTAACACGCGGGAGGCTATCCAGGACTTGGAGAAGGCAGGCTTAGTTTCAAATTGAGATTCTGTCTTCTGTAAGTTGCTTGAGCTCAGGTGATGTTTAACTTCTCTAAGACTGATTCATCTCTCCATATGATTGTGAAAATATTCAGTACAAAATCAAAAGCTTCCCTTAACAATGCCTGGTACGTAGTGAGTATGCAGAAGACGGAGATAACTCATTGAATAAAGACCCATTGCTTGCACGGTTGTAACACACCCTGCGCAATGCTCTGGGTTCTGGGGTTATCAGCACGAACTGCGACACAGTCCCTGCCCCCATGAACTCAGTCCGGGGAAAGAAAAGACATGTGAGCGAATAATTACACTACTGAGTGAGACAAAACAAAACGGAGTGTTGGGAGACCAGATGAAGAAGCAATTGTGTGTGTGTGGGGGGGAGGGAGATAGACTTTGTAGAGAAAAAAAAATATTTTGAGTTGGATTTAACAAAATGTGGACAATCTTATTAAAGGTAAGTGAGGGCCCAGGAAGAGGATGGCTGGAGAGGTACATGATATTTAAACACTGTATAAAACGTCCTCAGTGACTGAGTGCTCCAGGAGAGTGTCTTTAAATTCTGTTTTGGTCAACTTGATACTGATACCTCTTGCTATAAAACAACACCCCCTGCCCATTTTTGTCCTACAAACTTTAGAACTGTATGTGACTCTCTAGTTTAGTGATAGTGAACTTTTTAGAGACCAGGTGCCAAACTGCAACCCAAAACCCACCCATTGATCGCAAAGTGCCAGCCCTGTGATTAAACCTGAATATTGAGGTTTTAGTGTAGAAAAAACAACTCATGCATTAACATCTTTTGTCTTAAAAGAAAAACAAAGTAGCATACGTGCCATATCTTCACCACCACTGCAGTCTCATCCCTAATCATTTCTATAAAACTCATGAACCCTTAATGTTATGATATATTGATATCATTGTACAGAATGCAACAGATGTGGCAGAAAATTGCCAGGAATGTTCTCTTTAATTTACAGTCATTGAATTACAGTTTAAATGAATTAGAGACTTGGTGTTTACATGGATATGATATTGAGATTTTCTTAAAGAAAGAACATTCTATACATTAAATAGTAGTTTCATTTTATGATTTTAAATAGCAACCTCTAATATATCTATTCAAATAAATACTTTTTTGTTTTGAGATAGTTTAACTGGAGGAGATCTTAGCTTTAAAATCTTTCAATTACTAAGGAGAAACAAATGCATATTGAACACATATCATGTGTCAAATTTTTATAGACTTGTTTGAGCTTCGCGGCACTCTTAGCAATATTTGATACCATCTGTACTTTTGCTTACCCATCCTTTACATTCTTTCTTGCTAACAAAACTCCTGATATTTTTGGATCTGTCATGGTGTGGTCTACTCTCCAGACCCCTTGTTCAGCTTTGGGAACTGAAAAATGATTCAGCCATAGTTTGAAAACTTTTCACCAGTGATTGGTTTAAGGGTGGACACGTGACTTAGTTCTGGCTAATGAGACTTAAGAAGACATCTGCTAGGGCTTCTGGGTGAGAGTTTCTCTTGGCAGAAAGACAAGTGGTGCAAGAGGATGCCATTTACACCTCCTTGTAGCACTGGGCGTTCTGTCATGAAGCCCGTGTAGCCATCTTGTGATTGTGAGGCAGGAACTGAGACAATCATAAGGAAACCAACCCATCTTCTGCATAGTTGAACTGCAGGATCAACCCTGTAACTGACTCCCTCTGATCTGCCTGATAGATTAGAAACAGGAGCCACAGTGGTCTCAGTTAGTTGTAGTCAGGCAGGCAGTTACTTGTGGCCAGAAGGATTCCAACTTGTTTAGCATTCCCATTTTACAGCTTGGGTCACTGACAGGTTGGGAGTGACTGATTCAAGATTTTATAGATATTGAGAAAGGAAAACAACCCAGGTCTGCCCGCAACCAAAACCCAGGCTATTTATCCTGTAAAAAAACAACATAAGTTTAAAAAATTATCTTTTTCCCCTCTCACACTTTAGACTGTTTTCATTAACAAGTTTACCCTGCTTCTGACCACCCCAGGAATTTTCAGTAATTTGGTCGAGCACCAGGATAACACAGAAGCTAAAAACACACAATTTTTCTACTAACCAAATTTATTCTGTGATGGCCAGTGATTACTATTTATGGGTAGTTTGTTGTGTATCTCGTGTTAAGTGCTTCACACGCATTATTTTATTCCACAATAACCTTGCAATGTAGGTTGCTTCAGATGATGAAATATACTTTAGAAAGCTCCTATAACTCCTAAGATGCAGAAGCAGGATTCAAACCAACTTTTACTGGCATTTTCAACTATTGTTTACTCTTTGCATATTCAGAAAATGAAGTTTCCCCAGCTTCTTTTATGCTATTACAAAGCAAGTACTCTGCCAAGAGGAGTTTCAGCAAGAAGAATATAACTTGCTTTTGCCAAGACAAAAATGGAATTAACTTAATACGGTGCCTAGCTGCTTGCCAGTGAATTACAATACCTTAAGTTGGAAGAGATGAAAGAAGTCGCCTTGTCCAGCTTTTCCTTCCCATCCCAAGCAGGGTTTACTCTGTCTTTGCATGGAAACTTCCACTGATCTGAAATGGCTCACTTCGGTGTAGTTCCAGGTATTAGAGAATTTGTTGTTTTTACAGATTTTCTTTTTGCAACAGAATTTTAGAGACTGCAGGCATTCTTTCTCTACAAGTGTAATCCTGGCACCACAGTGATCTGGGTGTCCATCGTCCTAGTACAGAAGATTGCTAGTTCCCGCTGATTCCCTTTTTCCTCATTATTATAATGAGGAAGAGAAGCTCTAGTACTACAGAGTTAAAGGAGAAGTTGGAGGGGAAACATCTCTGCTACAAATCTCTAAGGGAATCTGAAGGGTCTATTTAATTGCTACTGTAATGTATAATATTCTAATCAGATGGCCTCATAGGTCATTGGACAGGAAGTGGGTTTTCTGCCTTGTGTCAACTGGTACATGAGAAAATGTCTGATTTTAAGGGCTTGCCCTGGCTGTGCCTCACCAGGGACCACATATATAGTAGTTTCCTTCAATCAAAGGCCACAGGAACAGTGGTGATGTAAAGAAGAGTCCTGCCTGGTAGCCCTACCTAGTCTAGTATATAAAGGTTTACTAAATGCGAATTCATTTCACTTTTTTCTGATTTCCCTTGAAAATCTTTCAAACTCTAATTCAGTTCAATGCAGGAAATGCCCACCCAACATTCACTGTGTTTGTTTTCTGTATCTCCTGCTGCTCTACCATGCAGGGATTTAATTTTCCAATGCTTCAGTCTTACTCTAGAACTGGTTTTTACTCTAGAACTAGTTCTTATTCTAGAACTTACTCTAAGATAACTGGGGATCCCCAAAAGAGCACATCTTCAATTCACCAAACCAACATTTCTGCTTAACAGTGAGGGAAGCTGAATTGTTTTAACCAAATTATTTCTAGGCCCTAAGACTCCTAATAGTGTTCATTCAATGGTGAATAATTGAAACTTTTGAATCTTGCCTTGGAGGAGTTTGGCAATCAAACCAGGTGCACTGTGATCATCCGACTCTTTTTCCTTCTACATTTCCTGTGGTCAGAGTTGCGATGCTGTGTTATAACACAGCCCCTAGTTCGATTGTCTTCAAAGTTTAATAAGAATTTCCCGAGGTCGATTTTCAGACTTCTAAACCTCATCCTAAAGTATTCTGATTCAGATAGAGCCTGAGAATTGATTTTTAAAAATAATAGCTGCCAGGTAAAGTGATAGTGTTGAGAAACACCGTGGTAAGGGAAACAAGAATTTTTGGATCATTAGCTTAGTAGCTTTTCATGAAAGAAAATTTGTTTTTGGTTCTGCAGTGGCCACCTTCTTGGATTCGGACTCCAGGCTCTTCCTCATTCTTCATGAGAAAATATTTTTCTTTTACCCAAATGATGGCCCATGTCTTGTAACCATTACCTGGCCATACCTTTTGAGAACTAAGGACTTGGCATGGACTCCCAATTCATTGTGGCATGAGTCTTTATTTTCTACACTCACTGAAGACAGAAATTTCTGGATCAAGAATCAGATAACAAGAGTAATTGTGTTGCATCTCTGGTGTGAAAAGGTTGAACCAGAAACAAAAGACATGAATGATAGGCACTGTAACCATCAATTCTGATATGTCAACTTCATTAGTTTAAGAAATGCCTAGAGATTAGTAAAGCATGCACCTGGGTGTATCTGGGTGTGTCATGGAGGCACAACTTTGGGTCCTATATATGGTCCCTCGCCATTCCTCTCTGGCACTGTTCCTTTGCTTTGCTTCTCTCCCATCTCAAACTATACAGCTTTTTTCTGTCATTCCCTTCCACCATGAGGTTTCTATTTTAGAGCATGTCGACCGTGTACTAACCCCCTGAAACTGTGAGCTAAATTAAACTTTTCCTCTTTTAAATTGTGGATGTTGAATATTGTGACTCAGTCATGGCACATTTAATGCAGAAGACTAGTGCCAGAGGCCTGGGGTTGTTGTTGTGACTATACCTGACCATGTGGTTTAGAAGCCTTTGGAACTGTTTTACTGGAGGAGTTTGGAAAGGTTTGGAGACACCATCTAGAAAAGCCCTAGAATACTGTAAGTAGAAGCTAGTAGGTGATTGTGCTCAGAAGACCAGAATACTGGTATGAATGAAGACAGTAAAAGCTAGCCTCATGGGGTTTCAGTTGGGAAGAACTTAATTTGCATTTGACTTTGAGACTGCATACGTTACACTTTGGCAGAAAATTTGTCTATATTTTGCCTGTATTTTGAGACTGCAAGAGACTGAGATCAAAGGAGCTGGACTAATTAATCTAGTCAAGAGAATTTCAAGACAACCCAACATTTAGGTGGTGGCATGGATACTCCTGGTTGCATTTAGCCAGATTTATAGTGAGAATTAGGTGGAAAAGGCAGAGCATAATTTTTTTAAAAAAGCTTAGTTTTGACCCAGAATGAACCAGGTGTAGAGATGGGTTTCAAAAGGAGGTGTGGTTGCTAAAGATATTAGTACCATTAAAAAGAAAACAAATTACTGTGGGCAGTGACAAGAAGAGAGATGGCTTGAGGATATCTCAGGTAGTAACAAGATCCCATCCATCACAGTATCAGGGGTGCAAAAATTTAAATGTTTCATTTTAGAAGAGAATTCCTGGGATGCTTTCTTGAGAAGATTCTTCTAGGAAATTGGTTCCAAGATTCATTTCACTGTGGTTAGGCATCTAGGCACTCAGAGACTCCTGCAGCCATATTCCAAGGTGGCCCAAAAAATGCTTGAGCTAGCAGCTGACTTTGGCATTCCCCCCATGATGCTGGTTTTACTGGCATGCAAAATGCAAAAGTTGTGGGATGAGATAAGCTTCTGGCCTGACATATCTCAGAGGAAGACTTAGGAGGCCAGGGAAGGAGTTCCTGAGAGAGCAGTCCATGAAGCTGGGAAAACCCAGAAAGTTGGAGATGCCAGAAACACAGGACATCTGCTGAGAAAAGATGCAGTGGAGCCAAACTGAGAGGCTGTATGGAATGCAACCAGCAAGGTCATAGGAGTTGGATTGCTCAAGTCCTCTTGAATTCACAGTTCATAATCATGTATCTTGGATACCAGATGTGGAGCTACAGGACTTAATGTTTGCCCTACTGGACTTCATTGTTGCTGTGGTACTATTTTCTCTACCCTCATATTCTTCTTTTTTGGATAAGAGTGTATGTTTTGCAGTTGTACCTTGGAATTCTATAATTTGCTTTTGATTTTTACCAAGGTTCACAGCTAGGTGTTTCCTTGAATCTCAAGAATTTTGGATTCAGATTTTTTGACAGTGCTGAAACTTTTGAGACTTTGGGGAATGGATTATTGCAGTTTTAGTTGTACATGGGAAAACTGCATTATGTTAAGTGGAGGAACTTGCTAATGTCTTTATTTGGAGATTAACGAAATGTGTTTGGGTGTGATATTGACAAGGGGTGGATTGTGACCATTAATCTCAACTTGCATTTCATTGAATTAAAACACACCTAGCAGATTAGTAAAACATGTTTCTGGGTGTGTCTGGGTGGGACATGGAGGTACTACTTAGGATGCTATATGGCTTTTACTGATTCTTTTCTGGCAGTATTTCTCTGTTCTGCTTCCTGGCTACCATGAAGTAAACAGCTGTGCTTCACCAATTCCTTGCACCATAATGTTTCTGCCATAGAGTCTGCCAATCATGTACTGAATCCCTTGGATCTTAAGCTGAATTATACCTTTCATCCTTTAAGATACGTATATCAGGTGTCCTTCACATCTCTGCTATGGGAAAGCTGACTAATATGGACACTATTCCTAAAGCTATTATTCCTGGACTTTATATAATTACTGAAATTGTTACGTTTTTAGTTTATTTCATACTCGTTTTTGGTTTTCTGGGTCTGGTTTTGGATCATGTAAATTTTCACTTCTGATTTTCTTGCCCAACACTGAATGACTTCTAGGCTGTGGACCTAGGTCTAACATTGTGTCACACATTTCTGTTGAGAACTAGCATAATGAGAATAATAAACATCTACAGAGTATATGTATTGCATTTAGTGTGCTATTTAATCCTTACAGCAAAAGCATGCAGTTGGTCCTATCCTTAGCCTCTATTTTAAATAAAGAAACCATGGCACATAGGTTAGAGTTATGTTACTGTTAGGTGACAGCCACAATTAAGATGCAGACAGCCTGATTCCTGAAGCTGTGATCTCGGTAAGCTCATTTTATTACTTTTTTCCATTTCTACTTGGCCGTCCATTGCTCAATGACAAGGAAGTCTTTGGAAAAGCCTTTTCTTTTCAATACTTGTGATAACATGTGGAGGCAGAGAGGCTAAAATTCCAAATAAGTCCTCCCAGAAACCCCTTGGGTAGCATTTAATTTCAATAATTTTCCCTCCAAAAGAACCATGACATTCCCTATTATCTCCCTTAAATCATGAGATCATCTCAATAATTCTGGGGGGCTTGTTGCATTTTATCAGTGGCGCCTTTGTTGCAAAATTTACATTTTTTTTCTTGACGATACAATAAAAGATTTATTTCTGATGGGCTGTGATGTGGTTTGCATCTAAGAGAAAAACAATTCCTTCCAAAAAAATACCATATCCCCAAATGATTTCATAATTGCAAACAGTGTTGACGAGCTCTTTGGCTTAAATAAGTTTATAACATATTTGCTGTGTTTTTGTGTAGATATGTTTTGATGTGCTTACTAAGGAAAAATAATTAAAACCCCTTTGCCATTTCTAATTGAGAAGAAAGAAATGCAACCCATTAGGCGATGTCTCCCATCATAAGATTTTTTTTTTCTCCCTCATTTCATTCCAGATTTGTTTCAAGGATTAACTTGTGTTAAATAGTTTCAGGTCTGAACGTCAGCCATGTTTCTCATTATTGGAGATCAAAATGGCTTAATTCTCTTTGTGTGTTGGTGCCACTAAAACACAAGGGAATCTTAAAACTACAAACTCCTGATAGAAGCACCACATTCTCTTAGTCAGTGTGCCTACCAGAGCTTGTGAATTTTTTGCAGCATCTGCTGAACCAATTCTTCACACTGAGAAGTTTCAGTTTTCTGGTGCCTTGCACAGGCTAGGCAAGACTTAGTGGTAATATTCTGGTCCCAAATACTTAGTCCTGCCATACCTGCAAATACTTAGTTGTGAATTTTGCTCTCGAATACTCCTTTAATCAAGTGTTTTGGTTCATCTTTAAGTGGAACACCGCCATTCATCTGATGGGATAAGAATTTATTATCTAAATTAATGCAGGGGCATCTGGTTTAAACGGACCTGACTTTAAATTCTGATTTGACTACTAGGTGTATATGACCTGAGTGGAGTTTGAAAACTTTCCTCATCTGCAAAATGGGTCTAACTGTACTCATTTCTTGGCTGCAGAAAAGCTGCAAGAGTTGTGCCATGTTAAGCAATTGCTAAGCACAGAAGGGCCTATAAAGTGACCAGCTGTACTTCTGTGTGTTACTCCATTGCATCGCAAGGCCAGAGACTGAATTGGAAGCATTCTAGAGAGTGTTTCTAGGGCTAGCATTTCCCTGGGACAGTTCTAGATTTGGTTGCCTTGTTGACTTTGGCTAAATGATTAATACTAAGGGAAACTTTGGGATGTGCAGAGGCAAGGGGCAAAAAAGTTATTCTCTTCTTCTGTGCTTTGGATCTGAACCAATGGAGAGAGATGACCCAACCATGTGGGGAACGGAACCCAAAATACTATTTTTATCACTGAGGAAATCAAGAGCAAAACCTGCAGCCTGTGTCTATGGCTTCCCCATTGAAAACCCTAGAAGGAGCTTGGTTTAGCCCTTCAAATGCCTGGGACACTAGCCTCCCTCCTTTGGAGAAGAGTCATGTACTCTTACCTGACGGAGGGTTCCTAAGAAAAGATGACAGAGGTCTTCCTGTGCATCTCAGCTTCACCTGTCAAGAAGAGAGAGTGAGCATTATGCCAGCTATGGTGCTCAGCATGAAAGAAAGCGTCAGGAGGGGAAATGAGTGCTCCCTTTCTGGGACTGTCCACCTCATTGTCTATAAAGTTCAAGAGGTGTGCAACCCGGATTTGCTCAGTGAAGACAGCGTGTGTGGGGATAAATTCAGACTGAGACACAGGAAGGGTAAACTAGTTCAAAGCAAAACTCAGTGTTTTCTCCTAAATCTATGAAGTCTTGATGACATAGCATCCTACACACAAAGGTGTGTAGCAAAGAATCAGCAAAGAATCTTCTCTTAACCATTCTGCTCCCCAAGTCTCCATGGTTCTTTTTAGTTTATGACCCCCAACTCTGCTCTTCCACAAACTGCATCAAAACCTTAACAAGAATGTCATGGATTGGGTGATATTAGCAGCCAAACTGGTGGTCATGAAGCTAAGGATGATGGATTGATTTTTACGTTGTGTTAGCTTCGCACAGAGGTAAATTGTTTCATTATAAGACTTGGCACCTCTGCCTTGTCCAGCTGCTTAACAAATGTGTATCCATGGTCAACAATGGAACCAGACTTGAGGGTGTAGAGAGCTGAATGTGAGCCACAATTACTACTGTTAAAACAACTCGAAGCACATGTCCTACTGACAGGAGTGTGGGGATGGCAGGCAGTCCATGCACCACACAGACGTTCTGAGGTATGTTTTCAAGTTGTGCCTTGCAGGAGGTCCTAGCCACACACACACTGTCAGAGTCTCAGCACCATAGTAGTGCATAAATAGCGGGGCCCCACATGTACAGATTTCCTCTTTGCCAGGCTGTCATGCAGGGGGCTTCTTAAGATCCCTTATACTACTTTTATATAGCACCTAGGTCCTTGCCTTCTAAATCTTTTTTTAACCAGTTCCAAAATTTTCACTGCAAACTCTGCGGGGCTGGGGTTGATAAATCTTGTTCATCAGTTGTATCAGTGGCATGAGGCATCTGACACATGGGAGGGACTCAGAGAATACCTTCTGGAACTGAACTGAATGACATTTGGCTTCCCAAGATCAGGGACACGGGCTCTGTGTGCTGGAGTTCTGGTTTTGTTTGAAGGGCACCTCCTGAAGCACATGACTTTCCTTAATGTCCAGTCACAACTGACAGTCTTTAAAGGCATCCAAGACCCCTGGGAAATTAATCACAGTAACCTGTTCATTTGGACACACAGGGACACAGGGACACCTATGCTCCAGGGTAGTCACATTTGATCTTGAACTCTCCTGTGTCCTTCTGTGTAACTGTTTTGTTTTTTTTTAATTAACTTTTTTTTTTTGAGGCAAGGCTTTGCTAGGCATTTCAGGCTGGTTTTAAACTCACAATGTAGCCAAGCCTGGCCTCAAACTTGCAGAGATTCTCTTGCCTCAGCTTCCTGAGTGCTGGCATTACAGGGGTGTGCCACCACGCCATGCTATGTGTAACTGGTTCTTTGCAAGGATCATCAAGACTGGAAAGGAGGCACAAAATTTAAGGGGCATGAAAAAGCTCAGCCATTAGGATTAAACACAATTTTAATGCAATATTTTGAAAGCTCAAGATTAATACAAACTTCATGATGAATCAAATATCAAAATTTTAAATGAAGACAGTTTCAGGAGTCTTGATTTCCCTGCTTTTCTTCAAATGACTCTTCTGCATGGACTCACTCGCTGCACCCTAGCTCCGGCTCTGGAGAAGACCGAATTGAGGAGAAATGCCCTTGGCTGTCACTCTCCTGGGTTTTACCTCTTGATTCATACAACTTTTCTGTATCAGGGTGGAATATTAGAGATGGTATAGGGTTTAAATAGTGTGGGAAGCTCAAGGAATAATCATAAAAAGTGGAAGAAGTTGTCACACCAGAAGTCCCTAATGCAGAAAAGATTCAACAGGAGAAATGGTCCATATTTAATAACTGAATAACAGCAGACTGAAGTAAATGAAACCCAACACTGTCCAGCAGGACAGCGGCAGTGTTTATTTCCCAGCCGCAAAGGCATGGCTCCATTTGTATTTGCCTCATCCTTTACTGGAACTGGGTTTCAAAAGGGCCTCTTCTTAAGTAGCTCTGAGTTTCCCCTACGCAGTGCAGAGTGCTGCTGGGTGCAAAGGGACTTCACTCGGGAGCAAACGTGTAGGAAATCTGCCCGGGCTCCACATGTGCCACCCTTTCCTACTGCAAGGACTTCCTTCATTCACACATGAGAACGTGTAGCCAGAAAGAGGGGAAAACACACACACAAAATCTTGAAGAGCCTTTTGGAAGCACAGCAGAAAAACACAACGCCAAAGGCACCAATGCCAAGTGTTCCTTTTTAAATTTTTTTTTTTTTTTTTTAAATTTCTAGCAAAGCTGCAGCTCCAGGGCGAAGAGTTACATTCTGGGGAGCGTCCAGTTGCTAGGGCTGAAAAAGAGAGTGCTGCAGTGTATCAGGCTTTGGCTGGGAAGGAGGAGAGAAAGACTGTGTGATTGCACAAAAGCATCTAGAAACTTCTTTAGCTTCATTTGCTTCCAAACAGGAAAACAAAGTGCTGGAGAAGCCCGGAGAGGAAGGGGAAGCCTTAGGCAGTTGGTTCCTCCTGAGGCACAGCTGTGGCTGTATCACAGTATTTCCCATGTTTTCTTTGGAGCCCCTTACCTGGTGCCGTTGGTATACAATGAGAGTATCAGAGGGCTGCGTGGTTGGAACAGAATCCCAGGCAAAATGCTAAGTTTCCTCCCAGCCCTTTCCTGTAGCACAGGGTGTGTCTACCTTACTTCTATGTTCCCTATTCCTCTAAAACACATACACTCTCTCTCTCTCTCTCTCTCTCTCTCTCTCTCTCTCTCTCGCACACACACACACGCACATGCACACACTCTCTCTCAAACTCACACAAGTTCTGGGGGTACAGGCTTCAGGCAAACTCTCCCGCTGTGCTGACTGCAGGATGGTGAAATACCTTGGCCCAAAGCAAATGAAACAGGATACAAGTGCATCCACTACCAAAGACCAGATTTCTCAGTTTCGGTCCCTCCAAACACAGAACTGCAGATATGAGGGAGAAACCTTTTTTGTGCACCAGTCGTTTTAAGGCTGGTTGCACATTAAAAATACCCAGGGAGCTTTAAAAAACATGGAAGCCAAGGCCCTACTTCAGGCCTATTAAATGAAATATCCTAAGGGTGGAAAGTATGCATCCACAAATTTTAAAGTTCCCCAGGTGGCTGTAATGTGCAGCCAGGTTGGAGAAGTCTTGACCCAGAGCTGGGATCACAGGCAGCCCTTTTCTCTCTAGCCCAAGAGCCCAGTAGTCTCCAGCAGTACAAGCTAAGATTGCCTTTTCGTTTAATTCTATTCAGTGACATTCAATTCAGCTCAGTAAATATTTATTCAACTACCTCTCTACCCTTCTTTTCCAGTTGTGTTTCCCATGAGAGTCTGGAAGACCCTGTGTCCCAAATACGTTTTAGGATATGTGAACTTACCTGTTTTTCAGGCATATTCTTAAAAATGACCCCCTTAGACATAGATTGCAAGTTGCTAAAAATTGTGCATTGGATTCAGAGAGCATCTTTTTGTTTCCTGACAGTAATAACTCTGAGCAATATCTGTGTGTGTGTGTGTGTGTGTGTGTGTGTGTGTGTGTAACCTGCATCTTTGAATACGTTCGTTTGGCTCGTGTGTGCTTTTTTGCATTGGTGAGCTGAGCTGAGACAGAATACTCAACTTTTGAAGACCACCAGGATGAGTAGGAGACAGGATGTGTGAGTAAGAATTACAGCTCTGCCAACTGCAAAGCTGGAGCGGGGATGGAGAAAGAGGGCTCCAGACCTACTCAGAGGGAGGCGTTGTGCCTGGTGAGGGTGGAAGGTTGAGGGGACAGGTTTAGAACAGGAACCGTTCTTCCATGGAGGGTTTCAGGTAGCCTTGCAGATTTAGGTGGCAGGGTTTAAAAAGGTCACCGAAGGCTAGGCAGGGAAGGCAGGAAGACACAAAAAGAAAGCTTCTACTGCCTTTGCCTCGCATCTGGTGGACTCACATTTCTGGCTCATTCTGGCCTCACGACTGAGTTTCAAAATCAGGAATTTGCAGTTATCCTTGGGTTTGCAGTGGTTGAGCAGGTGCTGGATTGCAGAGGACTATGGTTTCCTGCTTCTGGAAAGTGATGGAGAAGGCTTGGAGGAAGAGGTAAGAACTGAGGTTAGAGAACTGAACTGACCTGAGGTTTCAGACACTGGCTGTGCAATCTCAGGTAAGTTATTCCTTTTTGGTTTCCTCATCTGAAAAATGAAAACATTCATACTTAGCTGGTGTTTTGTTTTTGAGATGAAGGCTCGGTGTATTAGATATTGTGTAAAGTGCCCTATGAACAGCTTGACCATAGGAAATGTTGATGAGGTATAAGTTTCCTTGTTGAAATATGGAGTTGTCTCTTTTCTTGCATGGATGTTGGGTATTTGTACTTCCTTCTACACTTGGCCTTTTGAATGTGTATCTAAAGATACAGCAGACTGGCCGGTTATGAGGAGTGTGTGATTTTGAATGTGCAAAATAAAATGTGTTTCAGGAATTAGTGAAATCACCATGAAGAAATAACACCATTCTAGAAAGTTCTCTGATAGGGTCATCAAATCTGTCTTACCCACAGGTCCATGCCATAGTCCTCCGTGTTCCTCCCTCCAAAATTTAAGCCCTCAGAAGACAAGCAGCTCTCCTCCATCTGAACCATCTAATCTAACCTCACTATGGCTGGCTCATCATTGTTTCTCTGCTTCATAAGATGTGGCAAAGAGGGTGATGTTTGGAAAAAACCTGTAAGAGGGCATGGGATCACCCATGGCAGAAGCTAGACACTGCATCCTATAATGATTAATGGGATTAATATAAGAAAGGGTATGGAAATATATTTAGGAACAAAAATAATAAGATAGTGGTGTTCTTGAGGCACTGTGTAAATAACAAAAGTGGAGAAATAACCTCGAAATTTTGGTTGAGGCCACAGATTCCAAATTGAGAATGGAAATTCATATAATCCTATAAAATAACCGATCTCTTAAAAAACTTGGTTTCAGATTTCCTTTAGAATAATTGTACCCCATCTTTTCATTCTTTTATTTTGATTTCTGGTTGCAAGTTGACTTATTTCTCCCCTTGCGACTTGTTGGGGACATTTGTGGCCGTGTCCTGATCTTGGCTCGCAGAGATCGTCTGCTCTTTCTCCACCTAGAATCACAGTCTGCTCTGGGATTGGGGTGGGAGGAGAGACTCATTTGCTCAGTAGCCAATTGTGATGTGAAAAAGGGAGAATTAGAACTTAGAACGTCGGCTGGTGTCTGAGAGGCCGGCCTGGAAGGAGTATGACAAGGCGGAGATGTCGTTTCTGTACACGTGTCCTTAATCATGGGGAAGGGGTAGGGGCGGAGTACACTGGAAGGCAGCAGAGTTGTTCCCTTCGATTTCTGAGGGAGTACATGTGATGTCAGCAATTAATTCAGGCTCTGCATTCTGTTTTCTTACAAAAATCTTATTTTAGTTGCGGTATCTTTGACGCATCTGCTGCCATAAGCAGGATACGTGCCACAAATAAACATTCAAAAATATCTGTTTCACGTAGAACTTGGAAACAGAAATTCTGAATTTGAAAGAACCCTGCTGGGCACCCAGAGGGTGGGAGGCCCTTTGTCTCATGGCCCTCTGTCCTTGCTCCTCACGGGCACCTCTGGAACTTGGGCCTGGGGGATGTGCTATGGAAAGTAAGAAAACTAGGACAGGAATCAGGTTGGTGGCTGGAAGTCCTCAGGTCAGTGCTGAGAGATCTCCCAGTCGCCAGGGCATTTCTGCAAGAAAAATCAATGCCAAAAAAGAGAAGTAAGTGGGATAGATTTTCTCCCAACCGCAATAGCTGTAGTATAAAACTAAGATTTCAGGATACTACTACCAGATGGTAAGAGACAGATGACCAGGCATTACAAGGCCATTTGGTAAATTATTTTGGCAACTTTGCTGAAAATGAGACCCGATGAGCTCTACAGTCATGCATTGCGTAATGATCTTTAGGTCAGTGATGGACCTCAAGATGATGCCAGTCTCCCGAGATTGTATATCACCTAGTGGCCAGCTGAATTCGTGTAAGTACACCCTGGGAAGTTCCCACAATCAAATTGCCAAACAATGTTATTTCCCTGTCGTTAAGTGACACATAACTTTAATTAAAACCCAGATGGCCTATTTAAAAAAACAATAATCTGAGGTGCAGCTAGAGGGACAGATTATCTGAGCAGAGAACTATGTCATTGCTTGCCGAGGCCAACCTCTTCATTTTATTGAGGAAAGCGATATCCAGCTACTTCCTGTCAAAGCGAGGGGCAGAATTCTGGTCTCGCAAGAGCTCTGTCTGTTGTTTTAATGCCCACCGCTCTCATTACACGTAATCCCAAGAGCATCCCAAAACTTTGCTGGATGACTCGCCAGGTGGGCGTAAGGGAAGAGTGGGTATGTTCCCTGGCCACCGTGGAAAATCTGACACATTGGTGTAAATTTCTGGGAAAAGCAAGTAGCCAGAAATCACAAAGGACACCCAG